>JAQIXR010001357.1:0-13122 GCA_034700825.1 Quadroppia sp. Gr-Ori-00064
CTGTCTCTCTCTCTCTCTCTCTCTCTCTCTCTCTCTCTCTCTCTCTCTCTCTCTCCCGTCATAACCTACCTCATCAAATGCCCTGCCGTTATAACCCACTGTCCTTTCAATACCGAACCACTTCCTGAATATAATCTGTGGTCAGAAAACAGTTTATTATTAATAGATTTTTAAGAGATTTTTAAAACAATTAATTTTGTAATGAATATTAGTATTGAAAAAGACGGTAGAAGTAATGAAGGTAAATAAAGTGTAGGTTTTCATTATATCATAAAATAATTGCCAAACAATTCAACTCAAATACCCCTCAACTTTGATTCTGACAATCCATGGCATTTCACCCGCTCTTACGTCCCGTCCGTTCTCGATATGACCCATAACTTCACGTGTTTTAAACCAAGTGAAACACGTGTCGTCAATGAGTCCAGAATCACGTGATATTCCGCAGTCATCAACGGTCAAAAGGGGGTATTGACCCATGAGATCCCCTTCGGTACTACAGGTGCGCACATATACTATGCAAAAGTCAGAAAATAATTATTTATTTCTCAAATACATTACAAAAAAACTCACAAAAAATTAACCAAAATATGAAAAACAAATTCATTTTTGTGTTTATTATTATTACAAAAAATATTACTTTTGTTTGAAAAACAAAACAATTATTCAATCATTTAATACTTTATAGCAATTAAAGTGAAATTCAAATCCATTTCAAAATATTTTCAAACCTTATATTTCATGTAATTCTTTACCACTTTTTCAATTATTTTAGACATTTCTCAAAGAATATAACAATTATTTACAAACATATTGAATGAAAATACAATAAAATGTTTACAAAAATGAAATATTTTTTATTAAAATATTTTACAATTCATTCAACTATTTATGAATGGCTTTCAAACACTTGCAGTCGTTTCTCTTTTTTCCTACTCTTCCTCTTGAGTTCAGCCACTAAACTCTGGATCCGTTTCATGTCTTTCCAAATGAGTTCTGAAAGTGGTCTTAAATTCACATCACCTGATAATAGGTTCTGGATGTTAAGCCCTTCTCATACAGATCTCATGTGATTTCAAATCAAATCCTAAAAAAGTTTTCAAATCATAACTGAATAGATGTCAGCATTTGAGACAATATTCACAACGACTTCAATGAAAATAAAACTTTTTATTCGAAAAAATTATTTCATTTTTCCATTAAACTCTTCTTCGGCTCTCATTTGAATAACAATTTTCCCCAATGAACTCAACACACTTAAGACTGCCATATTAGCGCTATATAACCAGATGTTCTACCTATTGATTTTTGATCCTAGGTCAATCTCGGGGTAAAGTCTAACCAATGTAGGCATTTGCTAGTCGTAGAAAAACGGTTGGGATTAGATTCAAATAAAATTTTTAATTACGCTTTCCATTAAGAACGTAGTATATAATTTTGGTCTGAAAAATCACACCAGCTGTTAACCATTGACTTACATGTATTTCTCCATAGAAGCAAAGTGCTAGAGTTAAAAGTGCATTTTCCCATAGAGTTTAATGTATATGCTATCGAACATAATGTATTTCCCATAGAAAGTAATGTAAAAATATATGCAATAATGAAAAATCCCATAGACTTTAATGTTAAAAAATGAAAAAATGGTTTCTAGATATAACATTGGTTTGAACCACACACCCACGACATTTTTATATAGAAAAATTTAATTATTTTTTTGGAAATTTTATTTATTGTGACAGAATTTATTAATTTATTAATTAAAAAAATTTTTAAAAGTTCACTCAATTTTAACAAAGGAATCTTTAAATAATTTTTTTTTATTCAAATTATAATTAATTTTTAATGTATTCATTCAAAGCGTAGTTATAGATTTTGTTCAAATCTAATGAACATCTCTCTTGTCCCAACCGTTTTTCTACGACTAGCAAATGCCTACATTGAGTCTAACCCTAGAAAGCCTTACCCATTTCATTCTTAAAGGGGTGACGAAAGACTGTATTAAAATACGAAGTTTTTGTATATTTAAAGCACATATTTTGTGGCTTTTTAATGAAAATTAAAAATTAATTAATTGTGAGATAATTATAACAAAGATTTGCAAAACTATTTTATGTTATACTAAAACCTTGTCGTTTAAAATAACATAAGTTTGTACTCATTGTTGGAATGCAAACCAAAGCCAAAACGAGACAATTTCTATGGCTTAAAGAGTGTCAGAATTGTCTTAAACCTAACGATGGTTTTGATTGTATTGTCTTTGTTTGCATTTATTGTCTATCAATTGATTAGCGAATTATCTCAAAAGTGGTTCAAAAGTGGACACAAAGACAAATAATTTAATAAACAAAATAAAAAGTTTTGAATAAAAATTATTTCTATGTTTTTGAATGAATTGAAGAAAAAGTTTCACAAAAGTTATGTCTATTTCAAAGTTGGCTCTCATTTGACGCAAAGCCCAACGATTGAGGCATTCATTCAATGACTCAATCAATGCATCGCTAAATGAAAACAACTTTTAAATGACTTAAATATTTTCATTTATTAAATAAATTTTTTGTATATTTTGTTTTAATTTGAATAATGTTTTGGAAATTAATTATGAATTAAAAAAGTTATGAAAGAAATAAAATTCAAAATAAAATTAATTATAAATTAAGTGAAAAAATTGTTTTAAATGTCAATTGAGTGACAAAAACAAAAAGTTTTGTTTATCACATGTTTTGCCAATAAATGGGTTTTTTGTTAAACATTTTCAGTTCACTTGTGGTCATAATTGCGGTCATATTCACCGTTTATGTCAACTTTCCGGAACCACCCCTCAGTCCACTCCTATACCAGTGGCAGTCGTCGGGCAAGACATTGATGTTCAGAGGCTATCATGTCTTCTACAAAGGTTTGGCTGACAATCGGTTTATGGTTTTTCTCGTTTCACAACTCGTTGTCCACCTATAGATGAGACGACGACTGCCGGCGCCAACAACATAACTGTCCTCCTGTTGCATGGCTTTCCCACCTCGAGCTTCGACTGGTATAAGACATGGCCTGACCTTAGGAGGAATGCCCACCGACTCATTGCACCGGACTTTTTGGGCTTTGGTTTCAGTGATAAACCGGTATTTGATCTGAAGATTGAATTTAAGACAAAATCTCTTATTCTTTTCTTTTTATTCAGCGCTTCCACTCGTATTCAATCCAAGAACAGTCGGATCTCATCGAAGAGCTCTTATATCAGTTGAATGTGAAGAATGTTCACATTTTAGGTCATAATTACGGCGATTCTGTGGCACAGGAACTGATGGCCCGTCAGATGTGAGCCATTGAATCGATGACATTAATAGTGGTCTAATTGTTATGATTTCTCTTCATTTCTTATCAATTGGTCTCATGTCTGAAGTGATGGCAAACTATCGTTTCGTATTGAAAGTGTGTGTCTCTTAAACGGCGGTATCTTTCCTACTGTCCATCGGCCAAGACTTATGCAAAACGTAATCCAATCACTGATTGCATGTCTTCGTTGACTAATTGTCTTCTCGTCGGCTCCTATAGCTCTTGCGGTGGCCAATCGTGGGGACAGTTATGTCAAAGCTTTGCAATTACTATATGTTTAAGTACTCGTTGGGCGAAGTCTTCGGCGCCAACACTCAGCCCACGATCGATGAGTACCACGACTTCTGGAAACTGCTTCGTCAACAGAACGGCTATCGTGTGTTGGGAGACATCCTGTCGTACATCGAAGAGCGGTTCCAGAACGAGGAACGTTGGGTCAGCGCTTTGCGCACCAATCAGATAGCCTTGCACTTCATATACGGGCCGTCAGATCCGGTGAATCCGTCGCCATTCCTGTCCACGTATATGCAAATCATACCCAACGCAAGCATCGATGTCTTGGATGAGGACATCGGTCACTATCCGCAGTTGGAAACACCTAAACGACTGATGCAGTTATACATGAATTGGTTGAAACAAAACGCGTTTATAAATCAAATCGTTTTCAATACATAAGATCACAACCAATAGATCTCTTCGTCTCTAATCATGTCTTCAAACAGATATTTATACAAATATTTGTTTTTGAATAAAATTAAAAAAATCTTTTTTTACATCCCTTCCCTACCTGTCCTCTCAAAATAATATTCTTTGTTTTGATTCCGATTCTGTGTTTCTAAGGAAACGATGTTTTGTTTAAAAAAATATTTTTTTTATACATTTTTTATGCATAGAATCTAATAATGGATTAGATTTTTGTCGATATTATTAAAAGCAAAATATTCTTCGAGTCGAAGATCACCACTCAATGAGTGAGACAGTGGTGAAGACAATCAAAGAATACTTTGATCTCAACGGAAGTGATGTCACTCGCGATCAACAAAAAGAGTTGAAAAAGTTTTTCAATTCTTCACAGAATTGTGTTTTGATTATCGAACGCAGCGATGAGTCGCCGAATCAGATCCATGTGCTCACGCGTGACTCACGCGAGGGTCAGCCGTCGGGTGAGTGGCAACGAAACGACAATACGTTAGTGTTTGTCAAATACGGCA
This sequence comes from Quadroppia sp. Gr-Ori-00064, assembly GCA_034700825.1. Classification (NCBI taxonomy): domain Eukaryota; kingdom Metazoa; phylum Arthropoda; class Arachnida; order Sarcoptiformes; family Quadroppiidae; genus Quadroppia; species Quadroppia sp. Gr-Ori-00064. Next base: position 4,539 of record JAQIXR010001357.1, read on the forward strand.
AAGGCTTAGAAGAGGCGCCGAATGATGTGATAGTGAATGACAGCGAAACCGTTTCCCGTCTAAGAAGTCTTCTGCAGCGATGCGACGGTTCGGCGTCGGGTCTCATGAATGGTTTGAGCGAGTTGTGGCGTTTGGCCAAAACTGATCCCATTCTCGAGGCACTGAAGGCCGAGCGCAAGGATTTGGTTCTCAAAGTGAATGATTGGGCGGAAAGTTGTGGCGATATCTCCGAACTCGATGTCAACAGTGATCTCATCGACAGAATCAGTGCCTTAAAGGCCAGAGAAGGCAAACTGAAAGCCGTGGTCAGAGTCTGTGATTCGCTGTTCAAAGACATCGACAAATATGTGGAATCGAAGCCAAACTTAGAGCTAATACAGAGAGAACTGAGCGATGAATCGCTTCGTCTGTTCCGGGAATGGTATGTCAGCGTCAAAGACATTAGACTCGATCTGAGGAAACAGTGCATCGAAATCGACACCAGTAGTCAAGTGCCAAAAGTCACATTCGACGCCCGTTTGGTGAAGTTGGCCTCCGATGCCGGTGTGCTTCGATGTCTGGCCTTTGCCATACCGGCAGACATACTGTCCGTCGAGTCGGACGCCAAGAGATATGGCGGATATGCGCGAGAATTGCGGGAAATCGTCAACTTTTACTGCAGTGTCGCCGACCAGATCCTACTGTCCCAACGGCCGATGCTCATAGACATGGCCAAGAAGTTTACGTCGTTGCTCGAGTCACGTGACCGCATGTCTTGGAGCGACGAACAGAACAAACTGAACGCATGGCTCCAGGAGTTGAAGCAGTTCTCCAAAGAGTTTGCGGCAGAGAATCGACTGCTGCGAAGACATCACCAAAAAGTGTTGCTTTTGATAAGACCTCTGTTTGACGTATCGGTGGTTAAGTGGAGACAGAATCTCAATGATGTCAAGACACTGATACAGGAGGTGGACCTCCGATACCAGAACACCCTGCCATGGAAGCGGCACTGGGATCACCAGTTGTATAAGATCTTGGAATACCATTTCAATGACATACTATTGAGATCAGACAATCTGTTGTCTTTAGGCGCCGACAGAAGCGACAGTTTCTCCGTTATATCGGCGAACAGTGCGTCGGGAGATCAGCTCAAAATCGACCTGTGCTTCGCGGCCGGCGTCGTCACCTACAAGCCATCGCTCGAAGAATTGAAGACAAAAATCTACGCCCGAATCAAAACGTTTCTATCGATGCCCGAGAAGTTTGAGGGCTTTGTGCCCGTGAGCACCGATAGGGAACGGAACAATCAGTCTATATTCTATGCGATATATTTACGAAATTTCAACAACTTTTCCATACTTTACGAGAAGGCGAACGAAATGGTCGAAGAGTTGCTGCAAATACGGCAACAGTTCCTCGACTGGTGTTCGCTGTATTATCTCATCCGATGGCATACCAGCGCTGAGGACACGGGCGGCGAGAGTTTGGCCCAAGCGCTCAAATGTGACACTTTGGAGGACTATAAGAATAATCTGATTCTCATTAAAAGTAAATCTCAAAAATTCAATAAAGACTTCGCCGACAATGAGCTCGTGTGCCGGACGGGCAGTTTCGTCATCAATGTCGTGCCGATCAAGACGTTCATCGAGTGGCTGCTCATCGAAGTGGACAAACTGTTGGCCAGGAGTCTGAAGGAGAAGTGCGCCGAAGAGATGGCTGTTATTATGGAGAAATGTAACGATTTTTTGGACATAGCGTCGAAAAGACCGCAAAATATATCGGATTTGATTAAAATCGACGGAATTTTGAGATCGGAATTGCATTCAATACAAGCGGATCTGAACGCAAGATATGCGGAATTGGAGCAAAAGTTGTCGTTTTTGATGAAGTGGTCGTCGAAAATAGCGCCCGATTTTAGTGATGTTAAGAACAGATTCGACGAATTCGAGAGAATAACCGAAACGAAAGAATCGCTTTTGGATTCTTATAAGTAGTTTTCAAATGATTTTTTAAAGAATAAAATTCTGTATAAAAAATGATTGTCTTTTTTCAGAGAACTTCTTCGCTCGAAAGTGGACGCCGAGATCGGAGATACCGGCGCCGAAATGCAGACATTCGTCCAGCGATGGCATGCGATGAGCGATGAGATGAAACAGTCAAAGGAAGCCATTTCCGAACTGCGCTTAGAATGCGATTCGTTGGCCCAAAGGTGTGAAGAGTTGTCTTTGAGTTGCGATTACTTTGGGCTACAAAAGCCGAAGACGTTTGACGTGTTCGAAGCGATCGTCGAAGAAGTGAACGAATTGGACGCCAAATGGAATCTCATCCATGAGTTTGAGTCCGGAATCGGTAAATATCTGGACATGGAATGGATTGTCAGCAGAAATAAGTTGAATGCCATCGACGGGTATATCACGAAATGGGAGGACGAGAACCAGACTATGGGTGCGATGTTGACGACTCGGGTGAGAGAATGGCGCGAATTGTTGGCGATTCTGAGACAATGTCGGGGCGAGTGCTATGTGAAGGCCCACTGGCAACAGTTCCTGGCCTTCATAGGCCTGGCCATCGACTACGAGAAGCTAAAGTTGTCTGATTTGGTGGAACGGCGGCGACAGTTGATTGCATCCAAGGATGAGATCAAAGAACTCAATATAAGGGCTTCCAATGAGATGTCGATCAGAGAGACGTTCAATGAGTTGGACTTATTCTCAGCCAATGCAGTGTTGGTGCTCTTCGAGCACAACACCTCCGATGGTGTCGATGTGAAGCTGATCCGCGACTGGCGCTCAATACTGAATCAGGTGTCGGAATGCACTCTAACGCTGCAGACCATCAAAAACGCCGAGTTCTTCACCAGCGATCTCACAGAGAGGTCCGGCCTCTGGGAAAGCCGTTTAGCGCAGTTGGACTCAATTCTGGCGCTTCTGAACTCCGTTCAACGGAAGTGGATTTCATTGGAACCGATCTATGCGAGAGACGACACCGGGATGTTCACCGACTATACCTTCGCTCCGGCGTCGCGTGACTTCCAGGACATACTGAAAGTCATTTCCAAAGACCCACACGTAATGCGCTTGCTTAACATCCCGGGGCTCGAGACTCGCCTCAAATCCATAGACAATGTCTTGAATTCATGTCAGAAGAAACTGCAGACCTTTATGGAGGAGTCGAGGGCTCGGTTCCCGAGGTTCTACTTCCTGGCCGACGACGATCTGCTCCTAATATTGGCCGGTAAGGTAGAGGTGAATCAGTCGACTCTACTCAAGAAGTTATTCAATAACACCGTTTGCAAAATAAATATGGATTCAACTAAAGCGGTGGTGAGTGTCGAGAGTCCCGAAGGAGAAGTGGTTCCACTGAAGCGACAGGTGCTCATCGAGTCGAGTCGCGGCGCTTCTGGCGTCGAGTCATGGCTTCGAAACTTAGAACAAGAGCTGAAGTCAAGTCTAAAAGAGCTGTTCTTCGATTGTTTGGCCGACGATGAGATGGCTGTGCGCACACACATGTGGGAACTGCCGGCGCAACTCTTGAGTCTTGTCAATTGGGTGCTGTTTACGCAAAAGACTGAAGACTCGATTCGAAGACACTCTTTGAAAAATCTTTGCTCGGAATATGAGAAGGAATTGTCTTCGCTTACTGGCCAGGAACTGGACTTTGGGAGTGTGTTTAGCATTAAAGTCAAGTCTCTTATATTAGATAACATACACTTTTTGACGGTTTTGGAGCACCTGTTGGCGAAAGAGGTTAGGGATTCCGAGGACTGGTTATGGCAACGACAGCTCCGGTTCTATGCAGACAAGCGTCGGGCGAATGGCTTACTGACCGTCCGAATGGGGAACTCATCGTTTGAGTACAGCTTTGAGTATTTGGGCTGTTTTGGGGGCTCGAAGTTAGTCCACACCCCTCTCACCGACAAGTGCTATCTGACGCTCACGCAGGCTATGGAGATGGGTTTGGGAGGCAATCCCTATGGGCCGGCGGGCACTGGAAAGACCGAGAGCGTCAAGGCTTTGGGTCAGCATTTGGGCCGTCAGGTAATGGTGTTTAACTGCGACGAAGCGATCGACGTGAAGGCTATGACCAGGATATTGGTCGGGCTGATCAAGTGTGGCGCCTGGGGTTGCTTTGATGAGTTCAATCGACTCCAGTTGGATGTGCTGTCGGCCCTGTCCTCACAAATCCAGGTCATTCAGTGGGCGATCAAAAGCAAGTCGAAGAGTGTTTTGTTACCAGAATTTGGTATAACTTTTTTGACATTTTTTTCATTGGATTTCAATGTCTTCTTATATTCAAAGGTGAGGTCGATATCAACAACTTTGCGGCCATTTTTATCACCCTTAACCCTGCGGGCAAACAGTATGGCGGCCGCAATCGACTGCCCGATAACCTGAAGTCACTGTTCCTACCGATCGCGATGTCGGTGCCCGACAATGAGATCATATCTCGGGTTCTTTTGCTCGCAGAAGGCTTTAAGATAAACAGAACCGAAGAGTTGGGCCGAAAGTTGACCATTTGGTTCGAGTTGGCCCGGGATTGTATGACCTCTCAGAAGCATTACGACTGGGGCCTCAGAGCCATAAAGACGAGTCTTGAGGCCAGTGGCCGAGCGCTGAGGAGTGGCGGAGAGGGCGATGAAGTGCTGATCGTTTCCAACACTTTGCGAAAGCAAATCAAATCCAAACTTATAGAAGAAGACGACAACAAATTCGAGGCACTGCTGGTCGATGTCTTCGGCCAGAAGGCCAGCGCCGACAGCACTGGCACTAAGAGCGAGTTGAGTGACTGTGTGGTGAAAGTGCTCGAAGAGAAGCAACTGATCGTCGATAAGGTATTTGTGAAGACATTTGTCATTGAAATCAAATCTCTTTATTCGTCTCAAACTTTAGACACAGTTAACGAAAATCGTCGAATTGGAGGAACAGTTGCGCTCACGACTAGGTGTTGTGATCGTAGGCCAGAGTGGCGCCGGAAAGTCCACTCTTTGGAAAGTACTGAAAGGCGCCCGAAAGCTGTTGGACCCGAACTGCAACACAAACACTGTTGTCATGAATCCCAAAGCCGTGAATCGGACACAGCTTTTGGGTTACGTCGATGAGGACACCCGCGAATGGCACGACGGTCTGCTCACGTACAAGGCCAGGGAGATAGCCAGGGATGAGACGAGCGCTCACTTTTGGCTTGTGTTCGACGGCGATATCGATCCCGATTGGGTCGAGGCGTTAAACTCCGTGCTCGACGACAACCGAATACTGACCCTACCGTCCGGCGAGCGCATCGACTTCGACCCCAAGCGCTGTAATATTATCTTCGAGACGACATCCCTGGAGTTCGCATCCCCGGCCACCATATCCCGATTGGGTGTCGTTTGCGTTAATGGCGTCAAGAACTTTGAACTTTTGAGCGCTGGCCTCAAACAGCTGTCCGTCCAGTTATCCATCGATGAGCTGAATCGATATATAACGAGCGCCGATAGGAAGCTATGGGTGTCTCTGACTCGCACTCTGTTGGCGCACATCAGTTATGCCAAAGAAGAGGACTCGGATCCTATGAAAGGCTTTCTAAGAGTGCAGAAGAAGTTGAATGAAATCGATGTGAAGTTTAGACCGAAAACAGGTTTTGATATTCAATGAAAATATAGACTTATTTTTCATTATCTTCTGTCGAAATGCTTAGGGAAAGGGATCTCAATTCAAACACCGACTGTTGCGAAGACACTGGAATTGGTTAAGCCATACGTCGATAGCGAAGCGCATGTGCTCTTTATCGGCAACAAAGGCTGCGGTAAGAATGCATTGGCGGAGCAGACGGTGCTGTCGATGGGAATGGTGGTGACCATCCATTGCACGCCCGACACGACATCGGCACATGCAGTGCAGGCGCTGAAGTCTTCGTGCACTATGAGCACCAGTGGAACGGCCAAAGTGTTGAGACCGCAGACCAATAACAAGATAATTGTTTACATCAAAAACTTAGAGCTTTTGAGTGCAGACAAATGGAAGACAAAGTCGTTGATGGCATTCATGGTTCAGTTGATGGCATACAATGGTATGTACGACGACGTGAGTCACGACTGGCTTCAGATGTCCAAGTTTCAAGTGGTGGCCACTTGTGTGCACGTGAACTGCTTGGACACAAGACTCATATCACTCATGCATGTCGTGGACGTCGAACTGCCGCCCATTAGTGAAATCGAGACAATATTTTCGGTGAAGATGTCTAACGAAAGCACTTATAGGCAAACGTTTGTCAAAGTCTTCACGAAAATGAGTCGTGAGATCGAGTCCTACATCGACGACAAGCACTTGGATTGGCTTCGCATCGGCTTTGAGATCATCGAAGCGCTGGACAATTACAGCGATGTCAGCACTTCTGTCTTGAGGTACGAGTTCTGGCGAGCATTTCAGTGCCATTCGTTCGACGAACGCATTCTTGAGTCGGCGCTCACTTCTGTTTTCGGCGAAGAGGACAGGAGTGTCATGTTTGCCAGTGTCAACGGTTCGTCAAAAATGACTGCTCAGAGCGCCGAACAGTTTGTAACGCAGATCAAGCGGACAGTCAACTCGTGGATCAATGAGACCGAAATACAAGACCCGGTGTTGGCTATCATACCCGAGACGATAGCCCTGTTCTCTGAGAGCAATGCATTTCTCAAAGAGAGCGACGACAAGAGGATGAAGGGTTTGGTACTCGTGGGTGACAGCGGGTCAGGCAGAAAGCTGGCCATTCGGGCCACGTGTCACGCCTTCGGGTACGACACCGTCTGGTGGCCCAAACAGGCCTACAATGAGAAGCAGTTGAGCGCAGAGTTGAATGGTTTGGTGTTTGGCGACGAAGAGCAAAGTGACCGAAAAGTGTTGATAATTGTCGACGAAATACACTTACGATTAATACGAAGTCTTCGGGAAAAAGTTTATACGATTTTATGCGAAAACAGATCCAAATCAATGGTCAGAATCGCAGTGATTGTCAATGAGTTGGACGGCGTGAATGAGTCGATGTGGAGTAGGGTATGTCATGTCCATCGCTGTCGCCACTGGTCCACGGAATCGCTGACACGTTTGCCTCAACTAATCATACCCAAAGTGGTCACTGAAATGGAGTTCTCGAAGCGATTCCATCGAATCTATGAATTGTTTGCCACGGAATCGACGTCTGAAAGACAAGAGACGCGAAAATATATCGCTTTTATCCATATATTCAGACAATTGATCGATGAGAAGATGACTGATATGAGGAGCAGACGCGACCACTTGACCACTGGTGTGACGAAATTGGACGACGCCAGCAGTGAAGTGGAACAGCTGAAAGCGGAGGCCACGGAACAGAAGGAGCTGTTGGCGAACAAACGCCGCGAAGCCGACGACGCCCTCGACCTCATCACGACTTCGATGCACGCGTCAGAGGACCAGAAGGTCGAGTTGGAGGACATCCGAGGCAAGACCGAGAGAGAGACACAGAAGCTCCGGGTGCGCAAAGTGGAGATCGACGGCGAACTCAAGCAGATTGAGCCGGTGCTGATGCAGGCGAAGGCGGCCGTCGGCTCCATTAAGTCCGAGTCGTTGGCGGAGATCCGCTCATTACGAGCGCCGCCGGAAGTGATTCGTGATATTCTTGAGGGAGTGCTGCGGCTGATGGGCGTCAACGACACCTCCTGGGTGTCGATGAAGTCATTCCTGTCGAGACGTGGTGTCAAAGACGAGATCATGAACTTTGAGAGTCGAAAGATTACGCCCGATATGAGGCTTAAGGTAAACGAAGCCTAAGATAACTCTTTATATATTCACACGCCATCCCCAGAGCACTGGTAGTGTGAAGAGCACTGACAGCTAAGATATTTTTTTTGTTCCTCAAATGATTAGAAAGTTTTTCTTCTCATTAGTTTTGGTCTTCACTCTTATCAGTGGTTATGAGATAACAGAGAATATAGTTCTTCGAGAATATAGTTGTCGTGAAATGTAATTGAATTTCTCGTCTCTGAAGAGATGTTGTGAACAGTGAAGACAATTGTGAACACAATGAATGTGTTGAAGAGTTTTTAATTTTCAATTTCAAACTCAGTCATTGAATGTCAGCAAAAAAAAAGTTTTGGATTATTAGTAGACATAAAAAAAAATTTTTTGTTTCTCTTCTCTCTTGTGTTTGTTCTTCGCATCTCTTCCTTAGGATTAATGAACTCTTTAAACAATTTGATTCCACTCTCAAATGCCAACCAATCAATGATTTATCGATTTATAGACCATTTGAGCAAAAAAATGCATTTAATGTCTAAATTTCGGTCAAATAATTCAAAAGCAAATTAATGTCTAAATAAATGCATTCAATCAGTAAAATGTTTTTTTACATTATTTGCTTTTCAATCAAAAATATATAAAAAAGTTTAAAATGTTTTTTATTAGCATTTGATATCAGGTCTGAAAAGATATTAACATAAAATATAGTCATTTAAAAAAATAACACATTTTTTGTTCTATCGATAAAATCTTTTCACTAAAAATATACCAATTAATAGTTGAAGAAATTTTTCACTTCTGTTAAATTGAAATACTCTGTGCTCTCTCTCTCTCTCTCTCTCTCTCTCTCTCTCTCTCTCTCTCTCTCTCTC
>JAQIXR010001358.1:0-13112 GCA_034700825.1 Quadroppia sp. Gr-Ori-00064
TTTGAATTCAATTGAATGTGAAAATTAAAGAAATAAATACAAGAAATAAATTAAATAATATGAAAAACAAAGACAAAAACTTCATTTTGCTGTCAAAAGAATCACTGGAAGTGTTGATGACGTGAACAACTCTTTAACGTTGGGAACCACTAGAAGTGCATTGAATTTAATTATTGTTTAATATGACTCATGAATGACTGGATCAGACAAGTCGTGGGCACTGGCAATGTTTCTGCAGGATATGTACGTTTGGGAGATGGATACAAGACGTGCCCTTGGTCATACAGCCATACATGCTTAATATCAGTGACATTTTATTAGAAGTTATTAAAAATGGGAAAAATCAAACAAAAGGCGGAATTATTTGAGTTTTAATGAGAAAATGTAATTAAAAAAGAGATTATCAATGAATAGGTTTTTAATATTTTTTTAGTCCAAAAAACATTTTAATAACAATTGTATACAAATTGTATAAAATATCTCATTTTTCGGGGATTTACAGAAATCCGTTTAACGTGTTTTAGGTTAAAAGTCTAATCCATTCATTTTTTTTTGTTTCAAATCTTTGTTTTAATTAATAATAAATAAGAAAAATATTAATTAAAGCAATGAATAAAACTTAAATTCAATCCAATTACTGATAAACAAACAAAACAAACAAAAAGATTTCAATTGATTCCTAGTTTTAATTATTTGGAAATTTTTTGAATATTTTATAAAATTTTGTTTATTAATGAGTTTATTATTTTTATTGAAAGGGGTTTTAATGAGAATTTTTGAGACTTTATTATTATTTATTACTTTATTTGGTGTCAATTATTCATAATATTTTGGCAAAACATTTCATTCAAAAAACAAATATTTGTTTTAATTTAAACCATATTTTGTTTGCGAATAATTTCAATGAAAATTAAATTTAATGAAAAACTTTTAATTCGATAAAAACTTTTCAAATAAAACATAAACGAAAATATAATTTGTTGTTCACATTTGTCCCCTTAGATATGTAGCGATCGTATACCCCCTGAAGTACTGTTGGTGGTGTGAATCGCATACGGCATACATAATTGTGTTCATATGGGCTCTGGCGCTGACAATCTCATCGCCACTCCTACACTACGCCCGCACCGAACCATTCAATTACGGGGGACTCGAACTACATGACTGTCGCGAGCAATGGGAGGGAGAACTCAATTCAATGATATACACCTCTGTCTTGTTTGTCATCACATTTATTATGCCATTCATTGCCCTGACATTCCTTTACGGATCGATCGGTATTAAGACATTCAGACACATACAGCCCGGGGAGGCCCACACCAGCAGAGACCGGGCCCAACAGCGCATCAAAAACAAGGTTAACATTACTTATAATTGAAATCACAATTGTTTTGCGATTATTATTGTCAGCGAAAAAAGTTATTTATTTAATGAGAGTTTAGTTTTATGTCTAAAGAAAAATGTTTTCTTTATTGAAAATCTGGAAAAACATTTATTTGTAATTTTTTTTAATTTATATTAAAACTGATAGTCATTATTGAAATGAAATATTTGCTTAAAAATGACATTTGGCTGAGAATTAAGCCGTTGACTGAAGTGTGAATTAAATGACATATTGAGTGACAAGTAATGAAAATGAATTCAAATCCAATATTTAGATAATAATTCAATTTTATGTTTCGATGACTTCTTGTCATGAAATAAATCTATTTGAAGAAAGTTTAACAAATTATCGATTTTTCTCAAATTTCAAGAATTCGTGATTAATGTCAACACAAAAAATAAAGATTTATTAAATGAATTCATAAACATTTAATACAATTAATTCAAATGAATTACATTTAAACTTCAATTGAAATGATATTTTGATCTTCAATTGTCTCAATCAATGGTTTTAATGTCAAAAATTTACTTCAAGTGAGTTTTATTACAATTAGTAGACTTCATAACCCTTTCCATCCATTCAAAAAAGATGTGAATTTTATTAAATAGATATTCATCTGATTTAATGAAGAATAGAATGAAACCAATTATGAAAGCAATGATTGTTATCAATAAATGACATTTCTCTCCATTAATCAAAATTATTGAATATGAAAAATGATTTTAGATTTTATTTGAAAACATTTTCAGTTAATACTGAAATCAATCAAAATCTCAAAAAGTTTTAATCATTTTCTGCGACTTTATTTAGTTTTGATTCAAATCCTTTAAGCTTTAAAACGACAAAAATTATTTAAGTTTTCGTTTAACATATATTTGATATAAAGTTTTTTTTTTGTCATTCAATACTTTATATTTATATATACGATGTAGACTTGGGCTCAGGTGCAGGTGCTCTATAGGTGCCCAATAACAACATAAATATCCAGGTCTAGTAAAGAATATTTTATTTTGTTGTATTAAATTTTTTAAAATGAATTCAATTCAATCGTTTCAATCGTTTCGTATTAACTAAGTAAACATTTTAAGATTATTTCAAAATGTTTTCAAAACATTTGAAAAATGCAAAAAACCTCTGAATTTGATGTAAATATCAAAGTGTTTTTTATTCAAATGTTTTGATTCAAATTTAATTAAAGTTTGTATCGAAGTATCGAAAAAGAAATCTTTGTTAGTATTGAAGACGAGTAAAGTATTTCAATTCAAAGTCTAATCAATTTTATAAAACAAAATATATTTTAAAAAATCTTTTTTATATTAAACACAAAATCTTTTTTCAAATTTAATATATAATTTGAATGTTTTTACACTATATTTGATATTAATAAACAGGTAATCAAAATGCTGTTAACACTGGTCAGTGTGTTCTTGGTCTGTTGGGCACCGCTTCAGATATTCAATCTAATCATATGGTGGTTCCAAGAGCTAAGATATCCCAAGAGTTCGCTTCACTATTATCTATATTTTGGCCTATTTTTCTCATTCCATCTTTTGTCACAATTTCATACATTCCTCAATCCATTCATCTATTGCTATATGAGTAACAATTTCAGTGTAAGTACTGTTCAGTTCATTGTTTTATTTGATTTTTCAAACAAAATATTAGATATATTTCTTATAAAATAAATGTCTTCTAATGCCATATACTTATCGAAAGAGTTTATATATTTTAAAATATATATAATATATAATATCTGTTCATATATTATATTAATACTAAAAGTGTTTCAAAAAAAACAATTTTTTTTTGTAAGAATGTGTCAAAAAAACCAATTTATGGCTTAAGTTAATTGAGAGAACAGTTTATGTTTGAAAGGCTATTATTGTCTTAAAAAAACAAATTGAATGCGATTTTAAACGATTTATTTATAAGACTTTAAATAAAAACAAAAAAACAATTGAATTTCAGAGAATTTCATGAAACAAATGAAAGTTTTCTATTATAAAGATTTCTTATTTATAATCTTTTTCAAAGAATTTGTTCAGATTTTTTGCTCCAAATATTGTATTATTTGGTTATTAATAGACTTGTATTTCACAATCGATTCTATCATTCTTTTAATGAAAAATTTGAGTCCTTTTTCTTAGACATATATTCGTGAAAAGACATAAAAAACACTCATATAATAGAAGTCAAGAATTATTGATTACATGAATACTAATATTCTGTATAAAAAGCTATATAAATGACCCCTTCATTCATATACAGAATATTATTTATTTTGTATACTTTTGTCTGACATTTGCTTTCAATTTGTTTGATAAATATCTTCTTAAATATGAGTGAACTTATTGTACACTTCATTACTATTATTCAAACGACTTTCAAAACAAATTCTTTCAAAGTCTTAGCTTTTGTTTAAAAATAGTTTCATAAATAAGTCGTTAATGAAAAATAAGAATCAATTTTCAATACATTATCGCTTCATATGTCTTATTATTGCTTATATTTGTGATGAAAAAAATCGTTTCATTTCTTATCAATTCTTATCCCAATCAATAGGTATCGGATTTGCGTTCACTACTCGACCGACGACTTCCCAAATCATGCTATGAAAAGCCTAACCAAAGAGAGAGAAATTCATTTGAGATAAAGCCTAAGACATCACGAATGGGAACGCCATCCACAACCAAAACCCAGTTCTCTGTCAACAATTCTGTTCTCTGAATACAGGAATGAATACAAAAACTCTTATAAAGAATATAAAGGGGTATAAAAAATAAGAAAACACTATTTTTTGTCTTATCTGTTATTTTCATTACGACTAATGAAATACAAATATAAAGCGAATGAGTAATAAATCGCGTCTTAAGAGCCATTTAAGAGCAAACAAGTGTTAAATGAAGATATGAATCAAAAACTTTGTTTTGTTTCAATTTTTTTAACCACCACTTAAGTGATGAAAGAAAATAAAGTTTAAAAATCTCTTTAAGTCTAACAAATGTATTGTTAATACAAAAACATACAAAAAAAAAACATTTTGTCTCTTAATTGAAAAACAAGATCTAATGTTAAACTAAATGTTGAGATATTTATTACTCTGTCGTAAATATATGTAAAATAAGAATTAAATTTGAATTAAAAGTTTTTGTTTAATGTTTTTACTCTCAAAACGATTTCATTATATAAATTGCACTAAATTTTTGTTCATTTTCTTTCGTCTATAAATGACATATCGAACAAAATATTAATTAAATTGATTTAATTTATTAAATTATTGAACCTTGGTCTTTTCAATGGCTCACATAACCATTAAATCACATAAAGATATTCGCATTTAATTACTAAACAACAAAATTATGACATTTTGTAAACCGTTTTAAATATTGAAATATATAATTAAAAAATAATTTTTTGAATTCAAATGAAATATTACTTAAAATTAAGACAAAATTATTTATTAATATAATATTACTGTTAATCAAGTCGTTTGTAAATGAAATTTATTTATATAATTAATATTTAATGTTTTCATTAAAACATTTTTAAATATTTATGAATACATTCACAAAAATAACAAAAAATTAATATTTATTTAACATTATTGTCATTAAAGTAGATTTAAGTGAATTTAAGCCAAAAATTGATGACATTTTCAAACATTTTATGACAAATGAATATTTAATTATAAATTATATTTAATTTTTATATAATATTAAACACAAATAAATATTATATAAAATATTTGTTTGAAATGAAGTGAAGTTTTAGTGAAGAAATGAATTCAACGAACGAATGATTTATTGAAAATGTATTTATTTAATAAATATCAACAAATTGTACAAAAAATTCATTGATTTATAACATTTGTATTGAATTTGTTTTTATAAATGTTTTATTAAAAGATGATTTCAAAAACAGGTGCTCTTTGGACAGGGGTTTGTATTTAGAAAAATATAAAAATTAGTGAAAACATTGAAGTGATATATGAGATAAAAATGACATTTCAATCAATAATCTCTCGATTTCTCACTAATCCGAGGATTACTTCGGATAAGGCGAACAGCAATGAGTTATGGCATCAAAAAAAGGCCACAATTTTTGCCATCATTTTTGATGAACAAAAATAACAGCATTTTTTCACTTGAATTAAAGTTAAGTTAATTATAAATCTTTGTGTTGTGTTCGCCCCTGAAGTTGAAAGACTTTGTTCATTGAGCCCCTGAACAGTTGAGCCCTTTATCACATTTTTTGTATTAAAAGACTAAATGAAAAAAAAAATGTTTGATTGAAAGGACAGTCGGAAAAGAGTTCATCAAATCATGAAATTATTTGAAATTATTATTGAAATCAATTAACGATTAATGCAATGAAAGTGAGACTCAATGCAGACCTCATTCACCACTCATACCACTCATACCACTCATACCCCCCACTGCCAGTAGTTCTTCAGAGCCTCTTCATAGTCGCTCATGTCATCCATACCATCACTTCCAGTGGATCCAAAGCCACGCTTATGTCTCAACCAATATTCATAATATTTCCTTTCATCGAAAATCTTCTTCTGTTGTTCCGCCCTTTCCCTCAACACCCGTTCCCTCTCCTGTTTCGACCTATCGCTGAACATCTGATCCCTCTGTTTGGGATCTTTGGGGACTTTGACGCCGAAGAACTTCATTGATCTCACGTAGTCTTCACTCGCATCCAAGGCTTGAAACTCACGCCTCAAGACATTCAATTCGTGGTTCAAATTCCGACACATTTTGTCCAAATAATCCACTCTTTCATTGACAGACTTCAACTCGTCCTCCAATTGGTGACATCTGTTGCCGACGTCTTCAGCGCTCTTCTTCACGTTGTTCTCATATGAGGCCACAGATGTCTCACCACAAGAGCACGTGTTTTGTCTGAACAGTAGGTTCGGGTAAATTTGTTGAGCCCTTTCCTCACCAATGATATCAATGATCTCATTGTTCGCATCCATGGTATGAGACAATCGATGGCTCTCTTTGTATTCAAAGCAATCCATTGAAAAGATGTCCAAAAAGTATGCAAAAAACTGAAAGCAAAACAATATTTCAAATAATCAATATTTTTGTTACAAATTGCCACAAACGCTGTCGTCAGACGACTGGCCCAAAGACATACATACCTTTCCTTTAAAAAATAGCACAAAAATCAATTCAATTAACAATTATTTACTAAACATAAAAAGCAATGATTTTTTGGTTGAGTTTAAATGACAGCAAAGATGGCAGTTATAGGCGAACAATGAGAGCACCGGCAGATTCAGACTAGACTTGAAAACGGGATCCCATTTGACTCCGGGACGGGACGGGAGGCGACGGACAATGCTTTTAGACTAATTGAGTCCAAACAAATGGACATAAGAATTAGGGTTCAATTAAATGAAAATCAAATCCATTGAAAGACTCGTTAAACACAATTGACTTCAATTATATTCATTCAAATCATAAGTGATTAAACATTTGGACAAAAACTTTTCAAAACAACTATTCATTGATGTCTTTGAGCAAAGAGACACCCCTTTCACAGGTGGGTATTTCACAACAAATACCAATACAATTATTTACCCCCTTTTTTGTAAATCATATACAAAAAGATCACTTTATTCGTACCGTTTGTTGTGAACCCTTTCTAATGCTTTTTCAATGCACTTAAAAAATTATGTTTTTGATTACAGTTCTCATTGTGTATACTATTCTTGTTATACTTTAAGCCCATTTGTCTTAGACTTTATCAACGGTTATATAAATAGGATTTTATTTAAAATAAATTGAATTTCATTTAAAACACATTATATAAAGAGTTCATAAATTGACGCAATTTTGTGACTAAACTTTTGATACTATTTTTTGGTTTTTTTTCATTGTTTAGTATTTGAAAGAATCAAATAAAGAATTTACATGTGATTCAAGATTCAGTGATTCTTGACTTTTCACTAAATAAATGTCATTTCCATTGAGAGACCTCTTTGTCAAAGACCTTGGCTTTTGATTCTTTGATTTTTTTTTGTAATTCTGCAGACATTCAAAAGTGATGTTCAATTCAGACATAAATGATATCAAAGTATTTTTTGTTGAGATTTATGTCTCAAATGTTTTTAAGATATACTTAAAAATTAATTATTTGACTAAAACTTTGAAACATTTTTCATAGTCTTTGACTCAAATGATTGATTGTTTTCTCACATTTTGTTCACGTCTTTTGTTTTGAACATTATATAAAACTTTTAAAATCTGTTCAAAAATCAAGTCTTTTATTAAGACGTTTGCCATTAATTTCAGTCAATCTCTAAAACACTATAAACTTGTCATTTGTTTCTCTGTATTTGAATCTGAATTATAGTTAAATCATTTCTTTAAAAAACTTCTTGAAATCGATATAAAAATCATTTGAATATAAGTTTTAAATAAAATTAAATAAAATTCTTTAAAATGTCTAAAAGTTGCCTAAAATTCAAAACAAAGTGTTTTTCAATAACACATTAAATGAATTTTGAATTTTCTCGAAACTAATGGTTAAGAAAAAGAAGTTTTAAGTAAAAATTGTTTATTTTTTCACAAAAAAATTGATTTCATTGAAAGCTTTAACACCAATAAAAAGCCCTGATTTGCATAAGAGTATTGAATACACAAATGCTTTAATGTTTTAATGAATTGAAAAACTTATTCAAACGAAACAAAAAGAGCTTTAATTTTGTTAAATAAGTTTTATTTGAAATAAAAAAAAACATTTTAATGACAATTGAATGAGAATTCCTATTACAAAACAAATAGAGTTTCAGCAAAAAAATCAATGAATGTTTCAATCAATTCTCAAAACTTGTAAAAACTTGTAAAATCGCAAACAATTCACATATAACTCAATTATGTTATTTTAGACAAAATATTTCAATAACATTTCTCATCGATTGCAACATTGATGAGAATATTGTTGTATATTTCAGTTCAAAAATGCAAAACAATTAGCACTTTAGTATCAATTCGGAAAAACCTAATGAAATCACATGAAATCCATGACATGAGACCCAGAGAGATGAGCAAGGCCATGTTGGCATATATTAACAATAATGACAAGTTTTTGAGAGATCTTTCAATGTATTTAAATTTGAATCAATTATTGTTTAATTCGTATTTAATTTGAAAACAATTTCAAGGCTTTGCGGAAATAATGATAAAATTGCATTTAATTTTGAATTATGTTTTTTAAGCTAAATATTTAGAATTTTTTTTTCTTAAATTATAAATAATTTATTTGTCATTATATTTAATGTTTGAATTTTTTTATATTAAATGAGAAATATTTTATTTTTTATTTTAAAATTTAATTATAATTCATTTGTAATCGCAATAAATATTATGAAACTTTTATTCAAACTTAAAGCATGTAATGTGTGGACTGTCCCAGAATAACCACATTAGTCAAAACTGAACTTGATCATATATTGTGAATTTTCATTATGCAATACAATCAACGCCTTCCAACCCCTCCAAGCACTTATAATATGCACTATTTATATAAAATTTTATTTATTTTTATTTTATAACTAAATAAAAATATTATTTTTTTTTAATCAAAGACATAAGACTTCAATTATGTTAGCCTTCAGTCCTATTGGCGAACAATGTTTTGGTAATCAATGAAATCTTTATCCCTGATGACAATAGCCCTATAATAACCGTTATTTCCTTATATGGCAATCATTTTCAATAATTATGTAAATTATTTAATAGAAAACCTATTATATTGTAATTGATTTAACTCTTCTTTCATTACCACAAAGTAATGCGAAAACTATTATTCAATTACTAATATTTTTTTTTAGATTTGGCCTCAAGTCATGTCAGGTATAAACTCGTTGATATTCAGTCACAAGTTTTGCCTTGAAATTATCGGTCATTTAATAGAAGAATATTTTCAAACAATTCGTATTTTTCATACAATTTTCATTAGAAAAAATGTCTGCAAACGATGTGGTCATCAGTGGAATGAGCGGTCGATTCCCGCTGTCGGACAATACGGATGAGTTCGCACACAATCTCTATGAAGGCGTGGATATGATTACTGAAGACGACAGCCGTTGGCCATTAGGTATAGCTATTGTGGAAGTGATTACAATCTATATATGTATTAGTATTACTGTATTCATAGAAAAGTATGATTTTTTGAGAGAATATTATTCTTAATATTTGTTAACAATTCTCAAGAACTCTATGGAATGAATCAACGAATGGGAAAGTTATTCAATTACGACAAGTTTGACCTCAAGTTCTTTGGTATTATGAAAGAATTGGTTGAAGAGATTGATCCACAGGGAAGGCTGTTATTGGAGACAACCTATGAGGCTATAGTGGATGCGGGTAATTGAACGATGACCCGGGTATTGATCTATCATTCATAAGATTTTATATTATTCTCCAATACATAAAACAAGGCATAAATCCGCAATCACTTCGTGGCAGTAGAACTGGTGTATACATCGGCGCCTTTACATACCCAAAGACCACTGGCTATCCCGAGGAACTACAGCTAGAATTCAAAGAGAGCTTCAAGATATCAGCAAGGTTACTTTTCAATCTGAAGGCACTCTATGCAAACAGAATATCATTCGCATTTGACTTCATGGGGCCGTCACTCATAACAGATACGGCCTGTTCTTCGAGTTTGACATCGTTTAACCTGGCTATGAATGACTTGAAACTCGGTATTAATTTCCTGATTATTATTCACAGAATATTTCAATTGATTTCATTTGAAGGTTATGTCGATTATGCGATAGTCGGCGGAACTCATATGACTTTAGAGCCGTATATACTTCAGGCGCAACAGGAAATGGGTGTCGTTTCGCCCAGAGGGGTGTCAGCGGTGTTAGACCAGAGCGCCGACGGTTTTATCAAATCGGAAGCGATTGCATGTGTTTTGTTGCAGAAGAGGTCGACCGCACGACGTGTTTATGGCACTGTTGTCTCTTCTCGTGTCAACACAGATGGCAAGAAAACATTGGGAATGTTCTTTCCGTCCTCTGAAGCACAGGAACAACTGATGGTCATGTCGTATAAGGAGGCGAATGTCGACCCCCTGGATCTGACATATTTTGAAGCTCACTGTACGGGAACTAAAGTAAGTTTTGAGACATGTTATCTTTAATGAACTTGGTCATTGCTAATGGGAATGGTGTTAAGGCAGGGGATCCACAGGAAATGAAGGCCATATACAACGCCTATTGCGCTAAACCCAACCGAACACATCCATTACCACTGGGTCTACTGAAGAGCAATATGGGTCACTGTGAGGCGGCGTCAGGGGTTTCATCGCTCATCAAAGTTATCATCTCTTTTGAGAATGAATTAATTCCTGGAAATAAGAATCTGAAACAAATCAAAGACGAGTGCAAAGAGTACTTTCCACCACTGCATCCGATCAATGAAAATCTCAAATATAAACCGGGTATTCAATGAGCACTTGATTTGATGGCAACGACTAATTGTAATCAATATTAGGTTTGACTGCAATTAATAACTTCGGAATCGGTGGAGCGAACGGACACCTATTGGTCGAACCTAACCATAAGGTGTTAAATGATAGCGATTTAAGAATTGCTGAAACGATTCCAAGAGTTGTCAACATTTGTGGTCGAACTGAAGAAGCGATTCAATCAGTGTTTGATTTCATTGAAAAAAATCCAAACAAAATAAGTCGAGATTTTTTGGCTCTTTTGGGAGAAACTATGAAACAAACCCCTGATGTGAATTCAGGCGGCTTTCCATTCAGGGGTATATTTCAAACAATATTTTTATTCAAATAATTTTTTATTTTTTCAAATTAAGGGTCAATTTTTATCAAGAAATTAAGAGAAGAAAACAATGAAATTAAATACGAATATCGAAAACAATTTTCAAAAAATACAAATAAGAGTTTACGTCCCCTTTGGTTCCTCTTCCCAGGACTGGGAGGCCAGTGGCCGGCGATGGCCAAGGCTTTGATGCCAATTGATATATTCAGAGACAAAATAGAAGAATGTCATCAAATATTGTCTGAATTTGGCATTGATTTGAAAGACATGTTATTATCTGAAGACAAGACATCGATGTCTACAATGACTGCAAAGTTCTGTTCGACGACTGCTTTAGAAATAGCTTTGTTTGAGGTCTTGAAAGCACTGGACATAACTCCAGACGGAATAATTGGACACTCGTTTGGAGAGATAGCCTGTGCTTATGCTGACGGATGTCTGACCATAAGAGAGGCAATGGTCGTCACCTCTGCCAGGGGTGAAGTGACTGAAAGTGACAAAAGTATTCCAAAGGGACTGATGGCTGTGGTCGGGATGTCCAAAGAAGAGGCAAAGAAGTACTGTTCAAAAGGTCTTTATGTGGTCTGCAATAACGCTAAGAACACAGTCGTTATATCAGGTGTGTTGTGATTGAGGGGTAAATAATGAATATAAATATTAATTGAATTAAACATTCATTTCATAGGAATTGTAAGCGAAATGAATGACTTGATTAAGATTTTAGAGGAGAAGGGAATATTTGTGAGAGTGTTGGAAAGCAACGAAATTCCATACCATTCAAAATATCTCAAATCGTCTGAAAAACTAATGATTGAAAAAATCAATGAATATCTAAAAGAACCCAAACTTAGATCAAAGAAATGGTTGTCGACTTCGGTATTGAATTCAGATGTCGAAGAACTGAAATACGCTTCGGCCGAGTATTTCGCCTACAACCTACTTAACCCTGTTCAATTCTACGAACAATTCAAACAATTACCTCCCGATGCCATTGTTGTTGAACTCAGTTCTCATTCGGTGTTCAGCAAAATAGTTGGCGAAACCCTTGAGTCGAGTAGTTATATATCATTAATGAAAAAGGATTCAAACGAAACAAATTTGGATTTGTTTTTGACTTCGATCGCAAAACTCTATGAATTAGGTCTCAATCCATCGATTGAGAACTTATACCCTCGGGTCAAATGGCCTGTGAGTAGAGGCACCCAATCTATTAGTTCACTCCTACGTTGGGATCACTCAATAGACTTGTATTTAGACAAATATCCGGACATTAACTGTAAGACAACGGCTTCTGATATGAGATTTCAAATTAATTTTCAACAATTGAGAGGAAACTACTTTTTGGATCACGTGGTAGATGGGAAAGTCATCTTTCCCGCCACGGGATATATAATGTTGGCCTGGAAGCAATTGGCCGCTTCATTGGGTAGGGTCTGGTGCGATGTGCCGGTTGTCTTTGAAATGATTCAGTTTAAAAGAGCAGTCTTTTTGAACGAATTCAATGCCACAACACTTAAGGTGGAACTCTTCAAAAAATCAGGTGAATATTGAATATTGTTATTAAAAGTGCATTCATTATACCCCTGAACTTCAGGTGACTTCAATATACTTGAAAACGATAACATTTGTTGTTCGGGAAGAATATATTCATCGCCCGAAGACGTATTATTGACACAGAATTTGATCCACGAGAACAAGAATAAGGTTCTGGAAAATGAGTTCACATTAGAAAGGGATGACATCTATAAAGAGCTCCGGATTATGGGCTATGACTACGGAAAGGAGTTCAAGAGATTATTGAATATACGAACAAATGATTTCAAACACCTCTTTGGATCACTTGAATGGACGGGCAATTTTGTGACATTTTTAGACTCATTGTTACAGTCGATGGCATTCGTGAATCCATTC
>JAQIXR010001359.1:0-13110 GCA_034700825.1 Quadroppia sp. Gr-Ori-00064
TCGAAAATTAAGTTTTTATTAATTTTTAAACATTTTTAAAATACATTATAAGAATTGAAATGTTTTTTTCTTCTTATGTTTTTTTTCGTAAATATTTCTAACCGTTTGGAAAGTTATTCGAAATTTTCTTCTTTTTTTGTTTCAATGGCTTTTTCTACCTTTGATTTGTATATACTTTATGTCATTTTTCCCCTCAAATACCAAACCTTTTTCTCTTCTTGAGTTAAACCCAAATAATTGAATGATTCGAAAGTTATAATCAAAAGAAAAGGGGCTTAAAATTTGATGCACAAAATTCTTGAGAATTTTAGCAAAAAAAAACTTTTTTTTTTCTTTCAATACATCGATTGTATCGAATGAAAACCAAAGGAGAGAAATGACTGCAAAAAACATAAAACTTAAAAATTATTTTTATGATTATTATTATTATTATTCATTAGCTTTTCTGTCGATTGATTTGCAGTTGAAATCCTATTAATATATTTTAAGATATGGAGAAAAAAATCATAAAAATTTGATTTAAAGTTTATTGACATTTCGCTAATGAATACAAAAAAAAAATATTCATTTTTAAACATTTCAGTCATCGCATTGAAAGACTTCAAACCACAACAAGAAGAAAAAAATCAAAAAAAAAAAAATTCATTACATGTTAAACGTCGAGTTCAATGCAAACAAATGAATGCAAAAAATAATAATAATTTGTAATTCAAATGAATTAATTGATTAACACATTATGTGATCAGAAAAAAAGTTTTATTGTATTTTCGTCTCTCATATATAATGAGACGAAAAAAATGAAATAAAATTAAATACAAATAAAATCTAAACTCAATTCTCGAGCCATTAGTCTCTCTATTATTAATACTCATTACTATTAATTAAACGCTTCACTGATTGTTCGCATTTGAAACTACACACAAAAATATATTTTCATTCATTACATTTTGAATGCAATAAATAAAAGGATATAAAATAAAATAATAATTTTTTCTGAAGACACACAAAAGAGTGGAAACAATAATGAAAAACATAATAATAATAAACATATTATACGCAAAAATAATTCATCGTTTGTTCGCTCGGAATAAACACATACATAAGCGGTTCAATACATTCATTGAACACACACTTTGTCTTCACGACTGAAGAGGAAGAAAAAGAGTGGCATTTTTTTTTTGCTTCTTCTCTTCGCCGCCAATAGAAAGCAATTTCAATACAACAAAAATTAATATTCAAATTAAAAAAAACTCCTTTAATCCCATGGAGAAAGATTTCCCCCTTTTTTTGTGTGCAAGTCTTCACCAAAAAAAATACTCTTTAACATATCGGTTGACAGGTTTTCATAAGAGAAAAACTACCTCTTCTTCTACTGTCTGTAAAGATATTCTTCGATACATAAGAAACACATTGTTTTTCGTCTTAAGTCTTATGAAAATGAAATGAATTTCTCGTTTTATTTTCTCTGTTGTGTATCACAGAAAACAAATACAAATACCAATCAATCAAATGATGAATTTTTTTGAATTAAAAGTAAGAGTTTATAGTAATATATATTCAGTTCAATGTATTCGCCTTTTGTGTTTGGTGGGGAGAACTGCCTTTCCATCAGTTCCTTTTCTATCAGCCCATAAGAAAATATTAAAAACAACAACGCTTTTCAAAAACATAACGAATCGAGTCTTTGATTGATATCGCCGTTCAATATAAGGAGAGAAAAAATTATTGAAAAATATAATTGTGTTTAAAAAAAATTAATATTATTTTTCCCCTTATTTTAATCTTTTTTGGTTATCGATTAGTCCTTTTCATACCTGTATTATACAGTACACCAAAAACCAGTGAACAAACCCTATGAACAACAGTAAGAAATATATATAAATAACAGCAGAAAATAAATTGCATATAAAAATGAATAACACTTTATTTAATGGTCTTAAAATGTGAACCGAATAAATATACCCCTGAATATAATACGAGTGCATATTCCGTAATAAAGTATATATTTATGTGTGTATATATTTCGCTAATTTGTCACAAAAATTCAAATCCAAATAATATATGGGAACAAATGAATGGGAACTTTTCTCAGCATATAATAGTATAGAGAGAAAAAACGTTAACATTATATTCAACGCCAAAACCCATTGCTGTTATTAAAAAAATCAGATGCTTTTTAATTATGAGACGCGTTTGAATGAATGTGAAGGAAAAAAATCTCAGACAAAACACATATGACATAATATACTCAACAGAAAAAAAAACATTATTCAATACATTATATACCCATTGAAAGTGTATTACTATTTCAATACACGCTTTGAATCATTGACTCTTTTTTTCGTAAACATTTGCGATGAAAAAAATATACAAATAAATAATTTTATGAATATTTTCTTTCATAACAACGACTGTATTTATTGTGTGTATGAACTCATAATTGATTTAATGACACCCAGAATGAAAAAGGTGTTCAAAATTACAGACGATTTTTTTTCTCGTACATTCATTTCGTAAATACAATATTAGACACTCATTAGCAGTGAATATACAATTGCTTTCACTTTTTTCTTGTAGTCATTTTTTTGCAATTATTTTGTGAATGAAAAAAACATTTATATTTTTAAAACAAAAGGTTTAAAAAAATATTTTCATTTTTAAGACACGAAAAATCCTTTTCACTAATTGTTTGCTATCATCAAAATTAGAGAGACTTTTAACGGCGAGTAAAAATATAGTCATAAGAAAAAACATTATAAACACAATCGAGACGTGACTTTGAAAAGAAAAAAAAATACTTTTGAAACATATTTTTACTATAAATTCGTTTAACAGAAGTAAGAAAAAAGAGTAAAAATAAAAATATTATCTAAAAAAACACTTCAAATAATAATACAATGAAATAAAAGTCATAATAAAATATGAGAGAAATAATAGAATTTTTATTTTGTTTGCGAAAAAAAATCTCTTCACTAATTGTTTGCTTATAGTCGTCTCAAGTGTTTCACTACTGTATGTAATTTATCTCTTATAAGTTGATCGAGATTTTCAATGTTAAAAAAATAACACATTTATTATTATTTTTATTTTCTTCACTTTGCTATCATTCCTACTATTGGAGATGTATTTCCTTTGGAGTTCAGTTCCATATATTCTATCGAAAAGTGTCTCTACTTTTTATGGGGAGAAGTATTAGCGGAAGTAATCATTGCTAACGGTATACAAGAGTTTAAAAATTTTAGACTTTTTTTTGATTAACTTTTGTGTGACATTTCTGACGATTTTTTTCGCCGTCTCTCTCTCTCTCTCTCTCTCTCTCTCTCTCTCTCTCTCTCTCTCTCTCTCTCTCTCTCTCGCTCTGTTGTGGAAATACCTTTTGATACAGATTTTTATATTTAATTATCTCTTAATAAATAACTTTTTGCGAGAAAAAAACACTTCACTTAACATTGAAAAGTCAGTTATTTTTTTCACTGTTTTTCCAAACTATTTGTTGGTTAAGAAAAGAAGTAATTATTAAATGAGATTTTGTTATAAAAATTTTCAAAAGAATTTTTCATTTGAAAATCAATTGTGTTTTTCATTAAAAAGCGCTCAAAAAATCACATGAAAATTGCAAAACAAAAAAAACAACTGACGGATGAGTTGCAAGCGATAGACAACAGACCGTTATATCAAAAAATTTGAGACAATTTTCATAATAAAGTGAAACGATTTAAGAGAGAGAAGAAAATGACATTCCTTTCCTCAAAACACTTCTGGTCTCAAAGTTATGGTCAAAAAAATTGTATAAATATATTAAAAATATATCTAATATTTAATGATTATATTTTCAGCGCAAAAAAAATCTCTTTTAATATATTAAGACATGTATTAAATGAAAAAATTTTAATCCATTACCAGTTGGTCTCGGTTTAACATAACTGAACAACCATTTCCACAAGTGGTGTCTTCAGGAGAGACATTGATGGCCACACTCTTCCTCATTGGGGGAAACTCGAAACCAATTTTCATATGACTTGAAAATAAATTTATAAAAAAAACTATAATATAATTTCAAACTCATTGGGCGAACGACTGATAGAGTTAAAGAATGCGATCCTATATTATAATAATAACATTTCTCTCCCATTCTCTCTCTCTCTCTCTCTCTCTCTCTCTCTCTCTCTCTCTCACCCGTCTCTCTCCCCTATCTCTCCCTCGTCTCTCATTTTTAGCCCTTGTATTAAAAGCATTCCTAAAAATATATATAAAATTTATATACACACACACCAGCACTCAATAGTCCCGGTGCTGGTGTGTAAATAAGTATAACAACATTTTTTGCCCTCTCAATTGTGCCGTACATTTTTCACAAGGAATGGTTCCAATGATTTCCTCCTTGAAATTATCCTCTCATATGATTGATGTGAAAATTGTATTTTTATTATTATTTAGATTTTTTTTCTTCTTATTCTTATCTCTCGATATTTTTTCTCTCTCTATCTCTCTGTCTATTCTTTTTCTTCTTACACAACACAATCGCTTCCAATGTCTTCTTCTACCTAGAAATCCAAGACTAATCGCAGAGATGATAACTCGCGGTCGCCTTTCAAAAGATCTCCCGATCATTGGATGTATTGACAAACAGTTTTTTGAAAAGGGGGTCCAAATATGCAAATAGCGTTGTGTGAAAAATGCGAAAATTAATGTATTTATGCGAAAAGGGTTTCGGTCGCAAAAATCGTCAAAAGGGGTGCCAATCGTCGAGAGAGGGGTCGAAAAAAATAATAATAATCAGAACAAAAATAAAAAAATTCTTTGACTATCGAAACAATTGATTTACAAAAAGCATTACATATTTTTTTGTGTGCATATGATGTGTGCCTTCTTTACCCTTGTGTGTGAATACCCCGGGTGTTCTGTTCAGGTGAACTGGCCATCGGTCAACCTTGAAAACACATACCAGTGCTACACACATAAAAAAGCAAACAAACCCAACAGTAAAGCCATTATTCACTATAGCATTAGTTTTTAATTTTCTCGAAAAACCATTCAATTAATGATAATTTCCAAACATCTCATCAGAAAAGAGAGAGAGAAAGAAAAAAAACTTGTTTTCATGGCTCAGATATATATATATATTCTTCGCCTGACTCACACAGACTCGAAGATATCTCTTAGACATTAGGTCTGTGAGCGACCCGTTGTGCAAGATATCCACTATTGCATAATCGCGTCGAATATCTCTTAACCCAACCCCTACTCCCACTCCCATTGGCTGTCTGTCATACCACTCCTATCGGAACAACCGCTATAAGAGATGTCAAACCGAACATATCTTTGGCCTTATTCTTAAGTTCTTTGATCTGAGTCTTTCGCCACACGAGAGTGGAAGTCACAGCCAAAAAGCGCCGTTCGTTTTGTGTCGTTTCAGTATTGAATGTGAAGTTAAGACAAAAAATAATTATTTTTTTTCTCTTCTCTTCTGTTGTTTTGTATAACAATTGCAGTGAAATATATTTTCTATGGTTTCGTGAATTCTTGGCATTACTTCATATGCAAAGTGTTTCTGTGAATACAAAATATACCACAGCTTTTGAAATACGGTAATAATTTTCTACCGGTGCTCATAGAATAATAAGAGGACAGTTATACTATTGTTTCTCTCCATTCAACTCAACCGACGACAAAGAGGACGACCAGAAAAAAAAATATTTATTTATTTATTATAAACTATTATTACAAGGATTTTATAGCCATTTCCACTCTCCTCATCGACACCGGCACTGATATTATGCAAAAGTGATGTCCAATTCATACATAAGTACAGCAATGGTGTTGGCATTCGGCTCCATATCCCTCATTATGTTCGCCACCGTCTCAGGTAAGCCCTAATAAAATTCATGGTCACTACTAAACCTGATATCCCAGTGCTCGCACACACTAACATCATCACTCTCTGCCCAGTGTGTTGATGTGCATACCTTTCCATACACACATATACCACCCTGTTCCATCGCTTTGCATTTTAATTGAGTTGAAGTAACAAAAAAAAATTAAATAATAATAAATAAAATTGAAAACTAAAACACAGTTTTCATCTGATGTTATATTTTTTGTTGCTTTCAATGCATTAAAACCATTCGTTATGTTATTTAAAAACTTTTTTTTATATAATTATTTAATTAATGAATCGATTCTTTGATCAAAAAAATGCATCAAAAAATATTGTTAAGAATAAGAAAAAACATCTCTTTTTATATACGAAGAAATATTTTATAATTATTTTATGTCTTAAATTCAAATCAAGGAATCGATGAAACGTTTGATGCGATCATTATATCAAAAATAACATAAAAATTATAATTTATGTCAAAAAAAAATTCTTACAGAAAATTATCGTTAAATTTATTAGTTTATTATAATTTATAATAACTTCAATCATATATTCGTTCACATTATATATCATACAGTTGACCATGCTCATATAAGAGCTCATATATATCTACATTAACTGTACACATGATATGTCTAAACATTATGAGCGCAAAACCAGTTATCAAATGGTTTTCCTCTTCGGCCAAAGTTTACTTTGTTCTCACAATTTGCTCTAAAAGTGCATAAGAATTGCTGTGAGACTGCCATAACGTAATGAGCCGTCACTATAACGAACCCAATGACACATATGAACCCATATGAACCCCCTGCTGCTAAATCAAGCCCCTGACGCGCGATGTGTCCACACACTCACACTTCGACACAACACTCTCCTAAATGATATGTCCTATGTCTGAGGGGAAGGGGAAGGGAAATGGAGTTTAATATATCGTATTTATTGTTATTTAATGATGAGTTCAATCAACTAAATGTCAGTAAAGAGTGAGAGAAAAAGTGATATTTCTTTCAGAAAAAGACACTCAAAATACTATATATATATTTTTATTGCATACCATTCCTCTGCGAAAAGCAAACACACCGCTAATTGTGGTGTAGTGTCTGGGAATAAAGCGGGGGCCGGGCGTAAGGGGCGTGTGATTTGACAGTG
This sequence comes from Quadroppia sp. Gr-Ori-00064, assembly GCA_034700825.1. Lineage (NCBI taxonomy): Eukaryota > Metazoa > Arthropoda > Arachnida > Sarcoptiformes > Quadroppiidae > Quadroppia > Quadroppia sp. Gr-Ori-00064. The sequence goes on from JAQIXR010001359.1 coordinate 7,028, forward strand.
GAAGATATTGACCATTAAATGAAGTGTTTGAGAAAAAAAGAGATTATTTTTTATCATTACATTTCAGTCAATGAAATCACACTTTTTTTCTGCTCATTTTAAGCGAGGATATTCTCTCTCGTCCTTCTCTCTCATAGTCTATACAGTGTGTTGACATTGACCTTGGTGAATCGCGGAAACCAGCCGTTGAACCTTTTTCACTATTGACGGCCTTGATTATTGCCTTCGTTGTCATTGACCCCCTTATTATCCCCTCTGTCTATGCGTTATATAATGTTTTTGTTGGCAAAAAAAATTCACTTTTTTTTTGCTGTCAAACAAATACTCACTGAAAACAAAACTCATATTTTTTTCTCTTTGACTACTCTTCCCCACAATTTGACGCCTATGCACAGCTCGGGTAACATTCGAGAAGATGACGAACCGAGACTACCCGGGCAACACATACTACACGATTCGCAACGTCTCGCTGTATGAGTGTCTGGGCTGGTGTAGGGACGAAGTGGACTGTTCGGCCGCGGCCTTCAGTTTCGTCGTCAATCCATTGGCACCCATACAGGAGACGACATGTCTGCTCCAGAACGACACCAAGAAGACCGGCTCAGCCTCGGGCACGGCGGTGGGCGGCGGCGGCGGCACCGGCTCCACTCCGAGCGGAACTCCACAAAAAGCTATTAATATGTATTACTTCACAAAAGCTCAGCTCAGATCAGGTACTCTATTATGGAAGTAGTCATTGATTTAAATTGAATTCTTTGAGAACTTTTTATTATTTTTTTTTTATTTTCAATCTCTATAAATACCGTTCCCTTAAGTGGTCACGAATTTTGAATTTATTTCATTATATTATATCATAGAGAAAAAGGCCAAAACAAGTCTTTCCCCTTCTGTTATTATAGCCTCTATTGATAGCGATATTTATATTCATTGTTCACTACTATAGAGAATGTCTGCAATCGGTTGTGGGCTTTCGAGCGCTTTCCCAACCGTGTGCTCCGAGGACTGGATAACGCTATCATATACACGAGCAATAAGGAGGCCTGTCTGGCCGCCTGTCTCAACGAGGTAAGGGAGGAAGTGACAAACCCTTCACATATATATTGATTGACTTCTCATAACAAACAAGAAATCGATTTTTGTTTTCAATTGCAATCAAAAACAAAAACAAAATTTTTTAATAAGTTTTTACTTGTAATCAGTTTTGCCTTTAAATAACGCAAACCATTGATTGCATTGAAAAACGAGTTCAGAGAAGAATATATATATATATTCATAACTGTGTGTCTAATGTGATGACTGATTGCCTTTCCCCACCACAAACTGTAGGTCCGATTCGTGTGCAGATCAGTCGAGTTTAATTATCTCACACTCCAGTGTCATCTCAGCGAATACGACCGCCGCAGTCCCGGCGCCTTTCCCGTCGATCTGGTCGAGTCGCAAGGGGTCGACTACTTTGAGAACGCCTGCCTTCAATGTAAGTGCTCTTAACACTCAACACATGACTGATCGCATGTCAGTCCTTATGAGCGCCTCAACCAAAAAAAAGGGTCTAATAAATTGAGTCCTAAAATACGAGCCATTAATAAGAAGGTATTTAAGGGGGGATTACATGAAAAAAAACAGAACCGTTATGTTATAATAGGCGCAAAAAAAAAAAACACAGGTGCTTAGCACCACTTCCCAGCGCTCACACACACACACAATGTTTTGTTGAAGGCATTAATTCAGACACTCTTTTCCTAACCATTATTAATGATAATAATATTAATGAAAAGCATTAGAAAAATATTTGACTCAAAGAAACAACAGTTCCTTTTGTACAAAAAAACTTGCTTTTTCTCCACCAAAACAACACCAGCCGATGATATATGTCAGGACCAACGGGCCTATGACTACGCGAAGCTGGGAATGCCGTTGAACAAAGTGGCCCATTATGTCGAACTCAATTACTATCCCGACAAAGAACTACTGGTATGACCCTGAACTTGACCTTTGTTTACGTTAGAGATAATACAAATATGAATAGAAATGAACGAAAAAAAACAAACATTTTATTCATTCAAAACGATTTATGAGTTTTTGCTTTCATTTAGAAAAACGTTAAGAAATTAAAACAATTTTTGTTTTAATTTTTTTTTCTCTCTTTATATATGCATTGAATTTCTTGATTCAAATATCGCTTTTATTTACTGTTTATGTGATATATGTCTTATGTGTATATATTCAGGTGAAATCACAGGGCGGTTGTTTGCGCGCCTGTACCATAGAAAATGAATTCATATGCCGTTCCGTGCTGTACAGACCCAGCTACAAACCGGGTCAGCCTAACTGTGCTCTCTATCACTTGGATCATAAAACGTTTCCGGATGGCGCCGACACCTACTCGACTCCCAGTCCATTACCGCTGCTCGACAGCGGTGAGACTACGGCCGTGTATTTGGAAACGAGTTGTACCAGTAAGTGAGCGCCGGCATCACTCATACACACACACATACAGCCCATAACTTATGTTATAATTATTTTCTCATTAGTTTTATTGCTGTAAAAAAACTATGTATTTAAGAGTCAGTGCTTTTCAGTGCAAACACTATATTATGTTATCATTCATTTCACACAAAAAAAAAATTACATAACTTTTTATTCACGGAATTCACTGTCAATCAGACGAGACCTCAACGCCCGTCCATAGCCAACAGACGGCCGCCGCCTCCAACGGCAAGCCCTCAATCATACCCGGCTCGACACAAGCGCCACTGCCGCCGACAGTGCCCGTACGCGAGGCCATAACGACGCCCGTGCGCGACGACCCCAACCCGGAGCCGTCGTGCGATTCGTACGGCGTCTGCTATGAGGTGTCCCTCAAATGCACCGACACTCGCATTATGGTGAATGTGCGCACCAGTAGACCATTTCACGGACGGATATACGCGCTCGGGAGGAGCGAGACATGCAATTCGCACATTAGGAACAGCCAACAGTTCCAGCTCGACATGTCTTTAGGCGGTCAGGACTGCAACACACAATCGCTGGTAAGGAATGAACACAAAAAAAAATTCAATTGACTTTCGATTCAATTAAAGACTTGAAAAAAAACATTAGAAAAAATCAATGAAAATATTTATCACAAAAATAGCGAACAAAATATTTTTTAATAGTTTTTCGCCGAAAGTCATAAATAGACACAAAAAAAGCGACAGTTTTTTTAATGCACTTTTTTCACGGCTCTGTTACGCAAGGCTGGCGTCTATACGAACACCGTTGTCCTACAGCACCATAACGTGGTGTTGACGAAAGCGGACAAAGTATATCACGTCCGGTGCACATACGAGACCACGTCGAGGAACGTCAGCTTCGGAATGATGCCCGTCAGGTATGAGTAGTAGAGTTCGTAGTTGTCAACGGGCTGTCCATATACTGAGTGACCAAATTAGAGATCCATTTGACCCTACCTTTCCCAGGGACCCAGACACGTTGCAGATCACCGCCTCACCCGAGGCCCCGCTGCCCAAGATTGCCATCTTTGGCACCGATGGACGCGAGGCGAGCACTGTCCGCATCGGCGACCGCTTGTCCTTCCGTATTGAGATACCGGAGACGACGCCGTACGGCATATTCGCCCGGAGCTGTGTGGCCATGGCTAAGGACGCGCGCAGTACGTTCGAGATAATCGATGAGCACGGGTAGGTGTTGAGTGTTACCATGATTAAGGCGCGCCCTCCTAAGACCCTCTGTGCCATCATGCAGGTGTCCGGTGGACAACACAATCTTCCCGTCCTTTCTTCAAGTGGGAAACGCATTGGAGAGTTCGTATGAGGCGTTCCGCTTCACAGAGTCCTATGGAGTGATATTCCAATGCAATGTCAAGTACTGTATCGGCAAATGTGAGCCAGTCATCTGTGGCGTCGGCCGAGACAATGTCGAGTCCTGGGGAAGGAGGCGTCGGTCGATACAGTCGACGCAATTCGAGTCGGACGACGAGATGACACTAAGCCATGAAATTCTAGTTTTAGATTTCGGTGATAACGACAGCGCAGCCAAAGCTAAATGGGATCCATTCAGTTCTAACGGTAAGGCATTGTTTTCTTGTGCTAATTGTTGATAGCATTTAAAGCCCCCCCTCGAAAAAAAGCATACTTTCCGTCCAGTGTTTCGGCACTCGAAACAGTGAAAACTCGAACTCAAAAAATAAAACTTTTTTTTCTTCTCATTTTTTTCACTTCAAATACTCTTCAGAAGAAGTAATACTTAAATGTTATTCTCGTTTCTCATTTGGCGAACGAGTTTTGCCCTAAACATAAAGTGCATACAATCAGTGTGTTTCCACATCCCAGTCCTCTCTCTCTCTCTCTCTCTCCCGATCGCTCTCTCATTCATCTCTCTATAGGTCTTTACGACAGGAGAGGAAAGAGAGAAAAATATTTTCATTACTTCGAAAGCATAGCAAAAGAATAAGAAACAAAAAAAAAAAACAAAAAAAAAGTAATAATAAAACGAAACATTGCTTTTGAATAATGATTTAGAGATTATTTTTTCTAATACACTATAAACAGGAATATATAGAGAGAGAAAAAAACTGTTTGAAGTTTTCAGAACATCTCTCTCTCAAACCTGCCAGTGCTAGAGCAGGGGGGTGGACAGGGAGGGTTATGACAATTATTAAGACCTTAAAAAAGTATTGAAAATTTATTTTTCAAATTTTGATTAAAACAAAAACATCGAAATCAATGAAAAAAATACTGTTTGAAATTTTTCACAATATCTCTCACTATCTTTCTCTCAAACCTGCCAGTGCTAGAACAGGGGGGTGGACAGGGGGGTGTTCTCTATGTTAAAGGTAGCATTAAATTTGATGTTATGCCTTATGTGCTATTCATTTGCAGAAACTTATTTCCGCGAAAGTATAACAGTGTTGGATCGATGCGCTTCGAAGACCTCCATTGTGGCCCTGAGCATATCCAGTGCATTGCTATTAGTGATGTATGTCTGCACCGTTGCCTACTTTACCGCCAATAGAAGATACGCGACGACAAACAAAATGATTCGCTGAAGACAACTGAAGAACTATTAGAGACTATTAGGGCTGCGATTTTTGGCATCGGATCTGACGCTTAATTTTAGAGACCATAAGAGAAAATACATTTTATATGTGATATAATATAATATAAATTATATTTTTTGCTATTTTTTTTATGAACAAAACAAAAACTCTTTAACTGAACAAAAAACTACTCTTTTCTTATGCGAAACCAAAACCATAAGAAGCTATTAAAAGCATATTTTTATCTCTCAAATGGATATGAATTTCAATCAACAGAAAAAATATATATATTTTTCCTAACAATAATATACTCTTCAAAACGTATACTCAAATCGAGTTTTTGCGATAAGAATGAAGAAAACAGTTATTTATTGTCTATTAATAGCTTTATAACAAAACAAAAAAATTTACGAAAAATGTTTTCAAATATGTTTTGATATATAATTTTATTTAAAATAATTGAGTTTTTATTTCCACAAATGATAAGGGAATCCAAAAAAACATATATACATATATTGTGAACGAATTGTCCTTTCATTATATCCATTGTCCTAGATCATTTTCATCCTATCAGTCATCTATTTATTTAATTTATTTATTTATTAATTAATTTATTGATAATTTATTTGTATTTTATTCTTCTTCTCATTAATAGAATATTTATTATTATTTATATATTTTTTTCATAAAAACTGAATGCAATTTAAATTTTTTTTTCTCTACTTTTGATGTTTTAAAAGTAATTCATTAAAAATAAAAACCAAAGCAAAGACATTATGACTATTATTAAGATTGAAAAATTATTTTTTGTTTTTTATTATTGAGAATTTATTTATTAAATTTTGATTAATAAATAAAAACAAAAACATCGAAAAATCAATGCAAAAAAAACGTAATGAAAAATTAATTTTTTTTTGTTACTTTGATGTGCGAGAAGTGATTGCAAAATAATCTTCGATTCACGCCATTGAATGATTGCGTCCAACTGTTTGTCTCGACTGAGTTTTAACGGATATCTCTCTCTCTCTCTCTCTCTCTCAGATCG
>JAQIXR010001360.1:0-13110 GCA_034700825.1 Quadroppia sp. Gr-Ori-00064
ATAGGACTTTTTGACATAGAGTTCAATTATTTTACATATGAGAATTTTGAGAAACTTATGGAAAGTTCCTATGATTTGAGTTTAAAAAGTTTAGGTTTTATTTAAAGTTGAAAAAGTTTTAGTAAAGACTAATTGAGTTGATGTTTGGGCCATAGGCTGGCCATCAGAAGAGCGATTCTTCACAAAATCAGATATAAGTTAAGTGTTTTTTAATCGAAACCAATTTGAATATTAAAATATTTAACGAAAACTTTTGATACAAATGCATAAAAATATAAAAAATGTCAAAGTAATGATAGCGCCGATAACGGCGGCCAAAACGAACCACACGGGGATCCGACACCTCCAGGAGCCCTTCTGGTAGTCTCGGCACAGTTGTGGTGATGAAAATGTTGGGTTATATTGAGTTAAATGCAACTCAACGTCACTGTAGTCGACATTACACTGACTTTTAGCCGAATATTTAACACACTTTAAAATGAAATGTAAAAGTGATTTAAAATTATTATAATGTAATGAATTGTAAGTAAACCTCAATTAGGAGCCAATACGCACAACAGACCACCTTATTGTCGTCTGTCCGAACAGTTCGGTATTCCCTACTCTTCGGGACACGTATTTTCTCGTAAAACTTTTTGAGACAACTTTGAAAATCTCTCGTCTGATGAATACATGTCCTGTCTGTGAATGAGGCGATATTACTGAATGTATTCCAGTGTTGGCCATGGATTGCATTCATATGGGAACAGACGAACACCAAAACAATTAAAAGTATTATTCTTATTATTGAACACATTTCAAGTCTTATATTCTCTAAGAATGTTAACAAAAGCTATGATTTAATAAACATATCTTTGACTCTGAAAAACCAAATTTGAAAATAGGTTTTCATAATTCAAATTCAAATTCATTGAACAGAATTGAATTGGATTCAAGTATTGCTTTAATGCCTATAAAATGTTTTTAATTCAATTAAAGGCCTATCAGTTATGACTGAATGGATGTTAACTATGTATTCGTTGAATACAATTCTCACTTAAAGTGACAACAAATCAAAATTCATTGTAAAAGTAGCCTAACTTTGCTTAGGAATTAACTTCTTGGTTGTCCTCTATATGTCATACCAATTGATGCCAATTCAGTGCATTTTGTCGTTCAGTGCATACAATAATGGCTTAAATAATAGATTGACTAAAAATAATAATAATTATAATAGCAAACATTGAATGAACATCACTGAAGACAAGGTCACTTAAAAACTCTTAGTTTCTTAACTCACTTTGAAATATATTATTTTAATTATTGTTTTATTTGATTTGTTTCAAACTTTTCATATAATAATGATTTCATTACAAAGTCATTCACTTTATGAGATGTGAAGTAAAGAAATTTTTGTTAACATTTTATTTGTTATTTAAAAGAGATTTTCATTAAAAAAATTATTTAAAAAAATTAATAAAATTGTTTTCAATACATAATTGCAATAATAAATGAAATTAAACAAAGAATATATGAGAAGACAATTGTTTCGGATGAGTTGCAGAGCTCAGAATCTCTTGGGAATTCACTTTTGCATATGTGAAAAGGTATTGCAGAACCCAATTGTCTTGTATACATTTGCATGTCTTTCCTGTCAATCACACACTTCTCGTCGGCCGCCCGTTCCACACACGACAGGAACTCCCAATAGGCACAGCACCCGATCCTATTGAGACTGGTTTGCTGTTGTGAAACAGTGACAAACGTTGACAATTTGCTCGTCTCTCTGTCCAGCCTCTCCTGTTGTGTAAACATACAGGCGTTGTATTCCTTGTATATCTTGTACATACAGGTGCCCCCCTTGGAGAACACCGTGTCCACTGGAGGGGCTATTTGTGAGACACACACATTGAAAAGTGTGACAAACAGTGACAAACACTTTATATTAGTCATAATGTAGTCAAACAATTGAGACAATGATTTCACAACAGATTTGTAAATGACTTTTGAATGACAAAAATGTTTTAAAACTTATTTTTATATTAATAAATGAAATGAAAGTATTGGAAAAACTTCACAAATATTTCAATTCTTCGTTTCCCACACAAAAGATGTCTTTCAATGTTCTTCAGTCTGTTCTCTGTTCTCACAATAGTTTCATTTAGTTTTATTTAACAGAAATCAAATTCAAAATCAAAAGGTTTTTTAAAATCTCATTCAAAAGTAAATTGTTTTGATGTAAATTATAAGCAAAATATTTGTTATTATATATTGATTTTCAAACAAATCAAACATTATTTACAGACAAAAGAATAAATTATTTCAGACAAACAAATAGAAAAAGTGATGAAAATTTGACGATAGGTTTTGCCGTCTCCTTGAATGACACCTTAAATAGAAGTGAACATTGAATTCATTGATGACAAACACTGTTCACTAAAGCTATGAATCAATTGGTGAATGAAATTGAAATCACTCTTCAGGTAATGTAAGGTCTAGTAAGGAGAGGGATATCAGAACTGGATTCCGCCTACTAATAGACCTTGAGCATTGTGTATAACTTAATGACTTGTGTTTGGGTTTTGTTTTCAATTTTGTATTCACTCAAAAATATATAACATTTAATTGTAATAATAATTAAAACAATATTTGTTTGTTTTCTCAATTGTTTGCGTTTTATTGTTATTAATTAAATTGATTTTAAGCTTAAAAACTATATAACATAAACACGAAAATACTTTTCACAAATTCGTGTCTTTAGAGACAATTGATTTTTCAATCCCTAATTGGGTTAGACTTTGATCTGATTCGCGAAAAAATGAACATTTAATCAATTCGTGCAAAAACTTAATTAAATTAAAAAACTTTTATTACAAATTTTTATAAACATTTCCCGGGAATGGTATGCAATGCAAAAGGAAAGCACGAATTCTATATTCCTATTGGGTTTGCATTGATTTCTTACAAACAAAACCAATTGTGAAAAGTATTTCAAATTCAAAATTTTGAATTCATTGTAATTATAGACAAATTATTGATTGAGTTATTTTTTCTCAAACTTTTACAAATATTTCTAATATGTATTCAATTATTTGAATCAATTAAAAACATATCAAAAAGTAGTGAATATTGAAAATTATGATTAAATTCATTTTTATAGTAAAACTAAACTCAAAATAATTATGTTTTTTGATATCATTCAAATGAATCTCAACTTTCATTAAACTTTTTTTTATAAAATAAAATAATTTTTAATAAAAATGTATTTTTTAATTGTGTCGTCAATAGCACTAATGATCAGGTATTCTGCACCTGACTGTCCAAACACTGCTAACAGTGCCAACTATGGTCTTATGAACACATACTACAACAAAGAGTTTGAATGCCATTCAATAGTGACTTACTAAAAGGTATCGGTGCTGAACGGGTAGATAAAGTTGCTCACTGTTTAGGTCTACAGGTATTTGTATATCAAATATAATTAGTTTTTTATGTTTAAAAAGTGTTTAAAAAGTGTCAAAGTTTTCAAAAAAGTGCTTAACTTTGAGCATAAAATTGAATCGCTTTTGATATTAGTCTAATGAGTCAAAACTAGACGTATTTTATGGACAGAAGTGAAACTCAAAGCCATTGAATCAATGCTTTTGTGTTCACTCATTAAACACGTGTTTATTTACAATTGATTTTTTAAATTTTTATTTATCGTCTCTTTTTGTATTGAATTACAATTAAAAATCATTTTCTCGTAAATCAATTAAATTAGTAATCAATTGATTTGTTTTGATTTGCAAAACATAATTTGAACTAATATTTAAAGACAAAACGTTTGGCAAAAGATGTCAGAAATCAATGAAATCGATGTATGAATTGATTTGCTTTTTATGTGATTTTCATTTCGTTTGACTTTTTTGTCATTGAAATGATTGTCAAAACAATTGAATTGATTTTATTGTCCTTTGGATCAGATGACGGAAAGTCCGGCCCATCCGATGCCAACCCAATTGCCACCAAAGACCATAACCATCGAAGAAGATGACGATGAGATACAAGTGATGCCAAACCATAACCACATCGACGACAACACTTCCGTCAAATCAGAGCCACTTTTGTGCGAGAAATGCAAAACCGAAACCGTTATGAATGGGGTTTCGACCGAAGACATGACATCCAAAGACTACTACTTCGACTCATACGCTCATTACGGCATTCATGAGGAGATGCTCAAAGACGAGGTCCGGACCCTTACCTACAGGAACGCTATGGTCCACAACAAGCACCTGTTCAAGAATAAGGTGGTGCTCGACATAGGCTGTGGCACAGGTATACTGAGTATGTTTGCGGCGAAAGCCGGCGCCGAACACGTGATTGGGGTATGTGTTGTCTTGTCTTGTCTTGAATGGACTCATTATACCAATGGTTGTCCACATTTAGATCGAGTGCTCAGGTATTGTAAATCTGGCCGAAAAGGTGATCGCAGACAACAACCTCTCGCACAGTAAGACATGTCGTGACCAATGGTTTTGTCTTATTTTGTTTGTCTGTTTTTGTCAGAAATAACTTTAATCAAAGGAAAGGTCGAAGAGATAGAACTTCCCGAAGAGTATCCCAAAGTGGATATAATTATCTCCGAATGGATGGGTTATTGTCTGTTCTACGAGTCTATGTTAGACACAGTCATCTACGCCAGAGACAAATGGCTCGTATGTTATGATAATGTTAAGGATTAATCTAATCCATGTCTAATGCAATCCATTACTCAATGGCCAGAAATCGGACGGACTGTTATTCCCCGATAGGGCGACCCTTTACATCACGGCCATCGAAGACCGTCAATACAAAGACGACAAAATCAATTGTAAATACGTTTTGATTATTAACTGCTTTTCATCTGATTGTCTCTAACTGTCCAAAGGGTGGGACGATGTCTACGGTTTCGACATGAGTTGCATAAGAAAGATAGCGATTGCGGAACCACTGGTGGATGTGGTGGACTCCAAACAACTGGTGACCACAAACTGTCTTCTCAAAGAAGTTGACTTATATACTGTCAAACCGGAAGACTTGACATTCAAACAGCAGTTCCATTTGCAAGTGAAGAGAGATGACTACATCCAGGCGTTCGTCACTTATTTCAACATCGAATTCACCAAATGTCATAAGAGAACTGGATTTTCAACCTGTGCGCCCATTCCCAACATTGTCTATGAATACAATTCTCATATTTGTTCTTATGTTTAGCCCCTGAATGTAATTATACTCATTGGAAGCAAACCGTCTTTTATATCGACGACTACCTGACCGTCAAAAGAGGCGAAGAGATCTTGGGTTCGTTTAAGATGACACCCAATCCTAAAAACAAGGTATTGTTTGCACTGTTATTGAGTGACATGTATTTAAACACCTGTCCTTCCATTCGATAGCGAGACATGGATTTCGAGATCTACGTCAACTATAGAGGGGAACTGTCGGAACTACAGGAGTCGTTCACATATAAAATGCGTTGAAAATGATATAATTATCATATTTTAGGTTTAACTTTCAATCCGAAGAAAAGCGAAACAATTTTTTTTTATTTTCAATTTCTGTGTTTATTATTTGTATTCAAAACTATAGTTAATTTGATTTCATATTTATTGTGAAAATTCCTCTAAAATGACAACACATTTGTAACCAATATTTTGTCAGAGTTTTTATTACTCAAAAAACACTATTATTTATAAATATATTGTATTATAACTAATAGTTGGATATGTTTTGCAGACATTCAATAATTTTCTTTAATATAATGTTTTTAATCAAAACTTTGATAAAAAATAGTTATTATTATAATTGAAAGTTATATTCAAACGAATAATCGATGAAAAGTTTTTTGTTTAAAATGTAGTCAAAGTCTTAACTGTTTTTCGTATATCTATTGCTAAATGACATCGATTTTTGACACAACCCATACGTCAGAAACTGGTCCTGAAGTGTGTGTTTGCGCAGAAAACACATTGAAAACTGCGATCAAATAAAGACATTAAAAATGGTTTTGTAAACAAATTTTTAACAGATTTTTGTTTTCATTCAAAACTGTTCAATAAATTAAAAACAATTATTTTGTTCTGATTTTTATTTTAAAATTATGTCTAATTTTGCAAAACTTTTGTCCGTAATATTTGTGTCGATTTGTGTGACACAGTTATGTTGGAGCTCTCGTATGACCGGGGGCTGGAGCCCAATGGCCATCGATGGCTCTGATGTGAAGAATTTGACTAATTTTGCGGTCGATATGTATAATAAAGGCTCGAATTATATCAATTACAAGTCATTGATTCGGATCAAAGACGCCCGACAGCAGGTGGTGGCCGGGCGTAATGTTGTCATCACATTCACTGTCGGAGAGACCAATTGCACAAAGAATGGCATTCAAGTGAATAGCGTTGACAACTGTGCCCTCACTAACGCTAGTGTAAGTCTTTGGACCACTTGTTCTAATGGTGTTTCTAATGATCGGGGGGTTTGGGGTCTTGTCATTACAGTCGTTCGAGACCTGTGCCGTCACTATATGGCAGAGGGTTTGGCTCAACAGAACTCAGATAACGAACATTGACTGCAAATAATCGGTTCCGACGATTGAGATCACAAAACGATTCACTTATTTATTACAGAAATAGATATTAATTTCAAACTTAAGGAAGTTTTTTGTATTGATTATTTGATGACATTTTGTGTCATTTAATCATCACTTCATTGGTAATCAAAACATCCAAAGAGTTTATCTGAAACTGATATCATATTTAGTCTAATATTTGTTCGTTTTTCATATTATTCATTCATTTTTGCATTTATTCTCATAATTAAAATGTATTTTATTATAATTTTATAAATAATTGTAAAATAAAGTCAAAATAAGTCTCAAAATGTGTCTCAAAACGAAAGGAAGTTTATATTTGAAGTCATATTCAAATCATAATTTCCTTCACAAAAGTCAAACAAACGAAAAAATGTTTCAAATGATTTGATCTGAATATTAAAGTGAACCGAGTTTTCAAACGATTAAGTAATCATTTTTTTAGAGATTATTTTTAAATATTTCTTTTGATTTCGTATAAAATAGATTGCAATTCACTAAAAGACTCTTTAGTATTCATATCAGTGTTTATTGAAACTTAATTTCAATCAAAAGTGTTGAAACTGTCGAAGAGTTGCACGAAAAACATTGTCTAAAATTGTTTCATTTGATAAAACAAAATGAATTTTCAATTAATTGCTGTATTTGTGATAATTATGTTTTTCAAGTCCTCTTCAAATGCTTTCCCTCTCAATGAATGTGAATATATTTTTGTTAATCAAATAATTTTGATTCAAATAATTGATTTCAAAACAATTTTATAGATTATATCGAAGATTATTGTCATTCAGAATCTATAACTATCAGTGTTGACCACTCGAGGCCAGTCAACCTATACCTGACCCGATCCCTACCCAACCTATTCAACAAAAATCATTGTTCGCTAACTATAGAGACGACCGAAAGTGACTTCATTGAAGTGAATGGAGTTTTGGGTCAATTAGTTTTGATTCAAAACCAAACCAACGAAAGAAGTCTTCACTTTGAGTTTGATTTCAATATATTTGACAAGAATCAAATCAATCAAAAGATGTCGAAAAAGTTAATTATTATCATTGAAAACAATAAAATGTTCTCCGAATATAATATACTGAATAGAGATCTAATGCAAACTTCATTAGAGTTCACTTCAGTCGATGATTGCGATGACTCTAATCGTAAGTCTCATTCAAAATGTTTTTTGTTTTGTTTTGTATTTTCTCTACAAATAAACAGATCCCAAATGTGTTAACACTGAAGAAGAAGTTGAAGAATCTTCAGGCGATTCCACCATTAATTACAACGAAGAAGTGGTTGACAAATGTGATGATAACAGTCCTGAATGCAAGCCCATTGAAGGTAATGATGCCGTTGTTCTCAGTGTGGAACCAGACATCAGAGACACAGCAGTCGACTTAATGATGATTTCAGGTAATTATTGTTTATTTAAATCATTTTTTAAAAATGTTTTATTTTTGATAAATTCTTTTACTTCAAACTATAGGCTCTCATAAAATAGTCTCATTTGACATGAAATTCATTTTCATTATTCAAACATTTATTTGGTTTTATATAATAAAAGTTATATAAGAATCAAATCCAAGAATATCTCAATTTGAATGATAATCACAAACGAGAAATAGTTTTAATTATTTAAATTAATAAAATATTTAATTAAAAATATATTTTACGAAACAAAATGTCAAACAATTTAACAATATTTTAATTGTAATTTAAATGATTTTTTGTCAAAAAATTAATAATAATTATCGCATCGGTACCAAATCTAACCCAACCCTCGCACCCATTATTACAAAGGCCCAGAATTGTCAGAAATGAGTCTTTCCTCAGAAGTGATGCCATAAAACACAATGAAAAGCATCTCTTTTTGTTAATTCATTTGTTCATAAAATTGATAAAAACTTATATTTTTGAGATGAATGTCAGAAAACTTTTCCTTTGATCCACTATTTGTGGGTTGAGTGCAATAAATCAATTATTTTTGAATTGATATTATATCCAACCGTTTTGGCACTGAAGTAGTCGTAATGACCCCATTCCGGATCAGTTATCAAATTCTCGCAATAAAGTGGAACTAAAAATATAAAAATCATTACAAAATTAATTATCAAATGAAAAATAAAATCAAATAATCATTGCTTTTCTCATTCGTTGACAACAAAAACACAAAACAGTTTTTTACAATTTATAGAAAAAATAAATGATTATTAAATTGTTATTAAAATTATATTAAATTATTTATAAAAATAAAATTCAATTTTTAATATGTATTACAAAAATGAAATACCGGTTAAGTAGTGCTTAATCGACTGGACGTTCCTATACTCAGCGATTGCATCGTTTGTTGAATAAAATATTGAAATTCGTCTCAATTTGATTTTGTTGAGCGGATATTGGGGTGGAAATGCCTTTCCATATCTTATTAGATTCTCTTGTCGTCCATAATCGAACTTGGCAAACCTCCCGGTGCCGCTCCATTGAAGAAAATGTGCCAAAACCCATGTGGAGACACCGGCGGGAAAGTGTGCGGCAAAAGCGGCTATTCTTTCCTTAAATATTAATGTTTTATATTATATAAAAGTTTGTCATCAAATGTATTCAACACATACATAAGCTATACGTCTGGCGTTCAGACCAGTTATGACTCCGAGTAAAACACCACAAACATAGCGAAGACTTTTGTCTCGACAAAGAAATCCCTGTAATTGGAGTTGGATTGCGATCGGAGGCAACAAACCCATCGGTAATTGTCTAACCGTTCGCTCAATTTATTAAAATCATGTCTAAAATCAAAGTATTATTTGTGACAAACCTTAAGATTGGATGAAGTGGTGATAAATGTCTTATAGGAATGCCATAAGTATTTGTCAGGAATACTGCCGGCGCTAATGATATGAAATCGCTAAGAATTTGCGAATAAACGGGTTTTGATGATAACAGCGCAAACATGACGGCGCAGCCCTGGGAGTGACAGATATATCCAATTGTTTCTGAAATTTGTCACCAATTAATCAAATGATAAAATATTTTTTGATTTGTTTTACTTTTTTTCGTGAATTTCAACACATATTGTATTAAAGACGGAATGTCTTTCAACGCGATCTCGTCCAATGAGAACATCCAATACCTGGGATCTAAACTAAAACATTTCAGTCAATAATATTTTTAATTAAATCATTCAATTCATCACCAGTTTTGTGATCGAGGAACGTATGGTTCATTGAATATGTCGTTCCGCGACAATTGGCGACCCAAACATCATAACCGAATTGAGACAACACGAAGGCAATGGAGCCCCCAATGGGCACCATTTGGCCATTCAATTGCCTGTATGCGACGGGTGTGTAATACCTGTCCTCAATAAAGTTTCCATCAGATGTCAAAACTCCCGGTGTATTCATGAGCCAATCTGTGGCCGAAGCGAGTATTCCGTGAACTAATAGTATAGACTTTTTTAGTTTATTTCGAGGAATGTATGGATTTATGATGTGTTGCATCGATAGTATATATCCGTCCGGTGTTACCACTATATGCTCTTCGGGCACAAAACCACGCGATCTTATGATCTGAACCTAGTTTTGCAAAAAAAAAACCAAAACTAGTAATCAATCTCTCATTCTTGTGATGACAACAAAAGGAGTGACTTTCAAACCATTCAAACATTCAATTCATTTATTTCTCTCTTAAATATTGAATACTTTTTATCACATTTCAAATGGTATATAAATACTTGAAATTACCGCATCTCTGAACTGATCTGGGTCTTGTTCTTCAAGCACACATTCATTTGGTGTTATCAACAAAAATATCGAAATTACAAACAAATAAATTCTCATAATTTATATTATATTTATTTTAAATAAAATGTTTTATTTTTCATAAATTATTGTAAACTCAATAATCGATTCAAATATACAGTAATTGAAATGTTTTGCCATTAATTTACTCTTTCTATTCTTGGTATTTAATTATTTCAAAGGAGGTCTTTCCTCGCGATGTCCCAAATCAGGGATAGAAATAACTTTAAAATTCATCAAATTTTCATTTTATTAGCGTTTGAGTTCATTAACATTTGAAGACATGAATAAAAATATAAAACATTTGATTACAACTAATAATACAAAATTGATTTGAATTTACATTTAAGACATCATTTTTTGCGACCTATATATCAATTGATGTTATTTTTCGATGTATTTTGCATTTATATATCTTTTTTTTGTCTCTAATTTTTTTTGGATATTCTTCTAATACTCAAATGAAAATGGAATGATCCACAGATTGTTCAAGGATAATTTTATCAATTCATATCAATGCTATATATGTTTGAAATAACTTTAGAAACAATTTTATTAAATAATAAAATTTTAAACATTTTTAATAATGATATATCGCATAAACAGTTGAGTTACAGATTAATGAATCCTAGAGTTAAGGGGGAATAAGGGGGAAAATATATTATATTAATTTCATTTCAATTAATGTCTTAATCCTTACATTTGCTATGGATTCCGACAAATAATAGTCAGTATCGCTATCCCAATGACATTCAGTCGACATTCTGTCAATCAATTGATTAAAACTTTTAATTTAAATTTGAATTATTTTTATAATTATTGTTCACCTCAACCCCTGACCCCTTTGTTCGGCTATAGTCACGCAAACAATGAATTTGTATTTATCTAAATTCAATGCTATATTTAATGTTAAAATTAATATTAGTTTCAATTTTAAAAATACTTTCAAAACAATTGTGAAAATGTTAAAAACCTTTCAGTTTTTGAAGCAAAACGTCTGACAAATGTTTTGTAAGAATTTGTAACTCATTTTCATTGAACTCTTTTGACGCCAATTCTTCGCTCATAATATATTTGACTAAATTCTTGACTTCGTTTCGTTTGAATCTATTAATCAATTATTATATCATAAAATTGTCAATAAATTCATCAAATTTATTAACAAATAATTACTTGTTCTCAGGGGTGGGCCTTATATTATATGAGCCGAATGTGAATTTAGACATTTTTCAAATAAATATTCAATTTGTTTATAATAATTATAAAGAGTGTTGTCATTGACGACAATTGCAGTCCATATTCAAGATATCCAAACAGTTGTGCAAAAAAAGTCCATCGCTTTAATCAATGTTAAGGACAATGAAATATAATTTTTTATAACATCAATGATATTGAGGTATATTTAATATGAATTCATTAAAATCAATTGAAACTCAACCAACAATACAGGGTATTTCACAGGGGGTTTGTTGTGAAATATGTCATTTACGGACAATTATATTCTTATCGATATTTTTAATAATTAAAATGAAATTAATTAAAAATCACAACAAAAGTGTCATAAATGATAAAGAGTTGCAAAATATATAATTTTATTCATTTTTATTTTGCTGAAAACGATTCAATTATTCCTGAATTGAAATTATATTTAAAAGATTATTAAAAAAAAGTCTTATTTTTATACCTAATAAACATATGGATTGAACTCGATTTGAACGATAGATTGAAGTGATGGCAGAAGAGTAGGAGAAAACTTGTGATCATTTGATACCCAGGGGCTATACTTAATACACAATGTAATCTAAAAGTCACTCAAAAAAAGGGTCGAAAAATAAAGGATAGAATCCATACAATTGAATGTGAAAATCAATGATTGAATTGAATTCTCGAATCATTGAAAGTGTGATAAAAATGAATTTATTTATTGTTGAAATTGATATCAAATTTCAACAATTGATTTGCTTTTTAGATATAGTCAATCACTGTCTGAAAGCAACTGTGCGTCCATTTGATGGACACTCTTATTGTGTTTGCATTGCTGTCATTCAATATCCAAATGTCAAACATATTGAACACATTTATGGCATTAAAAGTGTTCAGGGACCATTCAATTAGTACCTATGCAACAATTTGGGATTCTTTGACCTCCTCTCAAAGATTAAAATACTTTCAGTCATATAATTGTAACGATTGGTCCAATCAAAGGCCAGTCCATTCATCAGAACAACTTTATTAATCATATTATGACTAATTGACCCTTCATTTGACCCGTCAATCAGTCATATCTATAACGCATAAAATACTAAATGTCAAACATATCATAAACTCTTACTATCTGTAAATTTCCATAAACTACTCATGTTTTCATAATTCACCTTAACTATTGAACTTCACCATAAGCTGTAAAACCCTATAAATAGAGATGTATTTCTCTAATAAAATCCAGTGTTAATCAAGCATTCAAACGAAGTGGTTGTGCTATCATTTCATACGCGTACTGAGCTTTCAGAGTCCGACTACTGATACACCAAAGGTAGTCCGGTCGATAGGCTCACGTACACTATCAACAACTCGCGTACACTTTCGACAACTCGCATTCGTATTAAGCACTCGACCCACTGGTGGTACTTTGGACTGATCCTAACCGTCTACAACACTCACATCCGTATTCACGTAACATCTCGTGGCTCAGAGTAAACACCTTTCCTCTGGCCTGGCGCA
>JAQIXR010001361.1:0-13108 GCA_034700825.1 Quadroppia sp. Gr-Ori-00064
GAGAGAGTGAGAGAGAGAGAGAGAGAGAGAGAGAGAGAGAGAGAGAGAGAGAGAGAGAGATTTGAAGATTTTGAGTCCAATTATTAAGTTATGGTTTGTTTCACAAACTTATCTCTAAGAAATCGTTTCGCAAAAACTGTTTTCATTATATCTTCAAATTTTGTTCAAAAAAATTCACAAAAAATTATTATTCAAAACATATTATTGTTGTTCACTCTTTCACTCTTTATATGAGTTCACAAATTAGTATTTTATGTCAAGTCAATGATGTATTCATTTGTCGAGACATTCATTTCTATCAACAATTGTATAGCAAATCGAGATTTGAATCTTTTATTTGTTTTTACATTTCTTATTTCAAAAAATGTTTGCATGATTTGAAAAAGGTTTTCAATAATAAAATTAAACAAAAACAAAAAACTATTCATTTCTTTGATTTTCTGAAAGCAATGCAAACTTTATTTCAATAACACATTATAAATGAATCAAATGTTTATCTCAAAGAATATCTCAATTTATTAATCAAATAAAGATTTGGAGAATTTTTTGTTTAATAAAATATTTCAGTTTATAAGACATTAATAAAACTCTAATTAAATAGTTATTTAAAACAAAACGAAAACTAAATATAAATAAACAAATTGTTTGATAATTGATATCAAATAAATCAATGAATAAATGGCTTTAATATGAAATAAAAGGTTTTGTCGAATAGAAAAGTAATGATAAATAATATGAATTGTTTTCAACATTACTTCAAACCGTTCAATGGTTTTGAAAAGTGGTTTCAAAATATCGATTCAATCGTTTTAAAGGTTATACTTTTAAGGGACACAAACACATAATATTAATAGTTGTTTCCCTAAAAAATAATTTTAAATTACGTGATCCCAAAACACTTCACGATTTGCTTGAATATAAAAGTTATAATTCGTTTGTAATTATTTTTATTATTTTGTTTGTAATATAAAATTGAATGAAAATCACTTTAAAACACATGTATCGATATTATTGAAAACAAGATCATTTGGTGCTTTAAATCATTCATCATTTCAAACAAATACCTAATTGTTGTTATATTTTCTATTGGACTTAATGTGTAAATTAAAGAGCCGTTAGTTTTTCTTTAATTAAAAATCAAGATTTTATTCTCATTTGAAAATCATTTCACGAATTATTTTGTGTTTTTTTTTATTTAAACTCGTATTGAATTTGATAACAATTTAACAAAGATTTTGATTCAAAGATTTGACTCAAAAATTGATTTAAAAGTTTTATTTGAAAACTCTTTAGCCATTCATTTAACAGTATTTTCTATAAACTCTTAAATTGTATTTTTTAGCATAAGTTTAAATGAATACAAAATACAAGTATTGAACAAAAACTTATAAAATGAATGAAAAAAAAACAAAATTTGTATAATCATTGAATCAATTCGTGATTTGAAATGATTTAAAATGTTATTTAACAGAAATTTGTTGAGACATTAGTATTGCAATGGCTTTTCATTCATAAAATTTATGGATTATTTAAAGTAAAAAATTTTCTAAAAAATCAATTCAAAAATTCACTAAAAAAACGATTCAAAACATTATTAAAGAGTGACTTAAGTCAGTCATTAAAAATTCAATACAAGGACTGAATGTTTTTCTAAACATATTCACGAAAATTCATTCATTGCATTTCAACGGCGAAATGATGTCTAAAAACACAGCAAAAACTTCTATAGACTTATATAAAACAAGTTTTTTCTCATCATTTCTTTATTTTTTGATCACTTTTCTTAAGACAACTGTTTTTGTTGTTTATATTTTGCTATCAATTTCTGCAGAGATTTATTAGAAGAAAGTGATTGACTGTAAATATTTTGCATTTTGTTCAACGAAAATATATAAATAAAGTCTTGTTGTCTAACGAGTGGAGGACTAGGAGTTTGATGTGCGGATGAGATGAACATCTAATCAAAAATCATTCATTTATAACATGATATAACTGTGCGATCAATCAGTGTATGCAATGTTCAATACTTCGTTCAATTCATAGAGAGATTAAAATTAATAAATAGTCAAAAGTTTTTTGCTTTTTATATAACAGAATATAATATTCAATAAATATTTCATATATTTATATGAAAATCAATTTATAAAAAATTTCTAAATTTTTTTCTTCTTTCAGTCATCAAAAATAATAATAAATTGTTATCAAAACGAATGAATTACTCAAATGATTTGATTTCAATCACAGACACACTCTTTGAATAAATTTTAACAATAAATAGTCATTTATTTCTACATAATTCAGAACATCTAAAATACACTCTTTTTGATCATTTTTGCACCTTTATTACAATTTACACCCGGTTCACTTTATTCACAATGGCTTTGATTTATTAATACATAACATGTGATTAAAACTAAAATCATTAACTCTTTAAACATATCTCATAAACAATTACTTCATTTCTGGATTTCAGTCAAAAATGTCAAATACGTTAATAGTATTTTGATATGAAATCACATTTTGTATGAAATTTATTAATAATAAATAAAACCATAAAAATATTTAATTCAAAAAACATTTAATTATTTAAATACAATCATAATTATAATAAATAAGTCCTTCGCTCTTATCCTACTTTCCATCTATACCTGGAGTGAAAATTAAATTTGATTCCGATTTAATTTTCATAATTAGCTCACTTTCCAGGGGTTTGATGTGGAGGCGGTGTGTGTGATATTGACCACCCAAATGACTCCCAGTGTTTATTGTCGATTATTTTCTTGAAATTCATTTCATATTAAAAAAGATCTCTATTTTTATCGGCGATTATATCAGAGCTAAACTCAATGGGAAAGGCATTCATAGACAATATGAGTGCACATCAATAAAAGGCATTCAATTTCTATGAGATTATTAGTTATTAGAAATAAGATTAATTAGTGGGCAGTTCTCACAAGTCTTTCCACAATTTTATACGAAAAACTGATTATTCAAATGTATGTTAAGAGAGGCGTTAACCCATACAACCCATAGTATGATAATTGTTATACAATATCGTGTTTTACAATAATTTAGTTCAAAAACCATATCATATGTTAACCACTCTTTTTTCGCAGACCTTTCAAGAACTCGATAGACATTTGAGACGAGAAATAATTGTATGAAATAATCAAATGAAAAAATAATTCAATTTATAAATTGGTTTTAATTTTTTTTTGTAAATTTTTATAATTTTTTAAAAGAAAATATCATTTATTTATACAAATAATTCAATTAAAACGAGTTATAAATACAATTAGTCAATGAGTTTTGAAAATATGTATTCTTTTGCAAAACTATAATTTGAAGAGATTTTAGAAAAATTTGAATTTTAAATATAATAATAAGTGTTTGAAAAATTAATTTGAATTTCAAATTAATTAATTATCCAATAATTTAGTTAAATATTTTTGTTAATCAATTCAGTAAACGATGACATTTGATATGTGTTTGCATTTTGTATTAAATTTAAGGGTGAAAAATGTTTTCTCAAAACATTATTATGTGTGGACAGGGATTAAAAGGAGATTTTATTTATATTATTAATGAATCAAATGTTTATTACATAAAACTTAAGTTTTTCAAATATAATGCAAAAAATGGCATTTTTTTCACTAAAAAAATTAAACAAATTGTCAGAAATTGATGAAAAAAGGGGTCATTTCTTATTCCAATGGAGCACATAATTATCATCTTTAAGATTGACTTTTGTTTCGCTTAATAACCAATTACTGTATTCACAAACTATTGCAAAAAATTATATTTTTCTTTTTGTCGTTATTTAAAATTCTGGTTAAGAAAGAAAAATACAATAAAATGATAAATAATCTTCACTTTCATCTCATTGGATGTCTTTGAGACAATAAAATAAATTCAATGCAATTATTTACGCAAAACATATCGTATATTCAGTAATATATTTGCTTTAAAGAAATGTTTTTTTTTCAAAACCCTTTATGCGATTCTCATATTTCACAAACAAAACAAAAATCTCATCAAAGACTTCATACTATAATTGAAGTCTTATTTTAAAAATGAAAATATCTCTTAAAATTAAAATAAATTTTACAACAAAACAAACATTCATTTCATAAAGTTTTTTATCGTTTTTTTGGTTTCAAAAATATTATTGTATTAAATAAATGTTATTTTATATGTGTTTCATATAATAAATAAATTGTGGGGAAAGTTGTGTGTTTTTTAATTTATTCTTTAGACTATAATATGAACGACACGTTTGTATTGTTTTTAGATTAAACAACTTTGAGATCACGTATTCATTACTGTATTTATACTCGACTTTAATAAAGCAATTAATTATTATTATACAAAAGCCGTTCATTTGGTTTGTGATCACATTCTCGAAGAAAGACATTTTCGTGATTCACAAAACGATTACAAATCAAAGCAAAGCAAAAATATATAATTATTACTCAATTTATATAATATAACAATTATTTTAATATTGAATTCGTTGCCAAACAATAAAAACATTTGACATTCGGTGCTATGGATTGGGATGTGTTTTCTTCGGTTATATAATGTATCTCTTAATCAGCAAACTAACAGGTGGTCAGATTTGTAAGGGGCATATGAGGGTAGAAACACATGCACACCTGAACAGTATGTGTGCACAGCACACACACACACTCACTTTCCGCCTACCATTCCTTTTAGTTAATTATTGTATTAAATATACTTTATCTATAAATTCAATACAAAGGCTGACATTCAAACTCATTATTGACTACTGAGTGAAAAATGAAATCAAATGAAGTGATGAATGCATTCATAGTATAGGACAGAATTGTCGACATTAGAAGACATGATATCTTTGTGAATATTATAGACATTATTGGAAACAATGACCAACTAATGGAAAATATATATTTCATATGAAATGTCTATTTTATGTTAATTTTCAATAACACCTGTAATAATAGGGGTTTCCAATCATATAATACTCGAAATCACTTATATATATATAAATATAAGTATATATATATATGACATATACTTATATATAATGCTTAAACGTATTCATAAATATGAAGGCTTTTTAAGTAAAAAATAATGAATTTTATGATTTGTTTGTTTAAATGACCCAAAAATGAAAACAAAAAATACTAATAATAAAGTGTTTTCTCTATTGATTTATTTCTAAAAATAATAGATTTATTCATAAGATATAACAGAAAAAAATAATTAATGTTAAGGAAACTAATGCTGAATATAATTATGTTTTCTATTCTATGGCTTTTTGTTGCAAAAATTCATACATTTATCAAATGTTTACCAAAAATATAAAATAAAAATTAAGAAAAGGTTTTTCTTTTGATAATAATTTTTCAATGAAAAGAAACTTTTATTTATTATATATTTTTTGATTAAATAATTCAATTAAATTGAAATTACATTTATATTGATATTACTTATCATAAGTTATAAATGATATTCAATTTGTATTTCAATTCAAAATTGATGTTCAAATATATTTATATTTTAATCAAACATTTATTTGAATAAATCTTTTCGAAATACTATATAAATAAATGTAAAAATACTTTTTAAATCCCAAAAAACAAAACAAAAAAACTTGAAAAATTGTTTAATGTTTTCAAAGAAATATTTAAATTTTTTTTCCTCAACAAAATTATCATCAAATAAAATGATCTTTTAATAACTGATGGGTTATATAAAAAATATATACATCTGAAGGGAATTCAACTGAAGAGGTCTTCAGAGATTTTTCTGACACAAAATAAAATATTATTTGTAACGAAATTGTGACGGATTTATGGCTCACTTCTTCGCTTATATCAAAGCTATCATTTAATGTCAAGTCTTTGAATATTCTTATATTTTATTCAAATCTTTCAAATATATTTTACAGTAAAAATTGATTTTTAATAATCTCTTATATCGTGTTCTCTCCACTCTCTCACTGTATATACAGGTATGAAATAAATAAAATCTTTGGCCACTCTTCACGTCTTGAGTCCATATGATAGGTATAATAAAGTTAACGTTAGTTTATAGACAACACTATTAATAATATTTGGCTTAAGTTTTATTTTATTTATTTATTTCTTGATTAGAAATGTATTTAACTTTTTATTTCTCAGTCGGAGATTAAATATACGACAATTTATGTGATTTTATGACTTAAAGGTCTGATTGAATTAGATTCAGAATTAAGATTAAGACAAATGTGAGCGAAAACATTATATATATATATTTGATAATTAGTGAATCCCTTTCCAAACCGATAATTACTGTTCAGAAAATTAATTAATTATTATTTCAAGAATTTTTCATTAGTTTTCAAATGAGATTCAAATGTGTTATGTATTGCAATAATAGTGACATCTCATAGAAGGGGCTCTAAGTTGAACGCTAACTGCATAGACTAGCTGTGCAAAGTGTGCATGCACATTTCGATGACCCCATTCATAATAGGTCTTCATAATAGGAAATATATATTTTTGAAATAAGGGGTCAAATGTAATATTGATTATCAAATAATTATAATTAAGTTGTGTTTCGGATGAGTTCAAAAATGTGTCTATCATTTGATTTATGACATCCAATGACTGAGTATTGAATCTGACTTTTATGGCCGAAAATATGATAACTTTGTTTACGAAAAATTGTATTTAATTTGAATATATTTTTTCTTTCGAATTAAATGTTAAAAAACATATTAAATAAATTAAAAAATTAATGATAAAAAACTTCATAAAAAAAAATCTAATTCAAAATTTATCCAAAAATTTGAATTTTAAATATTATTGCCGTTAATAGTATTATAATTAATAATACTTTTTAGAGAATAAATAAATAAATAAATAATTATTTTTTTGGACATTATTTCAAACATTGATTTAATTGAAAAAATACTTGAATCAAATGAAATGTCGTTTTGATACTAAACACATAAAATGACAATAAATTCCTGTTCCTGTCCTTCAAATAAGTTATAAGAAAAACAAATTCACAGTTTATATGATATATATTAAAAGGGGGAAAACGTTATGATAAAAGTTAAGCGATATCTCAAAGTTCGTGATATGAATATATGGTGTTCTACACACTCGTCGTCGCCCAAGACGGTCAGGTATAGTGAAGGCCAGGGCTCAATGTGTACTGAAATCAAATATTTGCTATTCTGAGACCGAATGTCGTCTCCAACAAATATGAGACCAAAAGCGCTTTAATTCACTTATCTATCATTTGATATCACATATGAAAGTGGAAAACGTTTTCTCAATTTTTTTTTTTGATCAATTGATATAACTTTTTTGAGGCACTTATTATACGTCATAATAGCATTGGTTATGAAATAAGTGATTTTTTTAAATCCATTTGTTATCAAAAATTGTTGTTTTCGCTCTTATTCTGCCATTTGATATGTATTTCACTCTAATGTTTGAATAATATTATTTTAAATATAATTATTTTATATATATTTTTTATCGCCAAAAATGAGTTTTATTACAAAAAAGTGTAAATTTCGTGAAATTAATTCATCGATTCACAGAGTTTTGTCGATCAACCAAAACTATGTCCAACAGAAGAGATATTATCGTAATTATAAAGAGATTGAATTCATTGGTAGACATATCGGGCCCAGAGATGAGGACAAGAAATTTATGCTTAAGTCAATTGGATTTGAGGTTTAGTTCAAAAAATTCATAAACTTTTCGATACTTTTTATTAAGTGACAAAAAAATGCTAAAAAATATTAAAATTTGTGAATAATGTGTTTGTCTTTGTTTTGAAGAATATGGAAGAGTTGATATCAGCGACAATTCCGAAGAATATTCGTCTGAAGAAAGTCCTCAAACTATCAGAACCTGAATGTGAAACAGAGATATTGAAACGCTTGCAATCAATCGCTGACCTGAACTCAATTAATTGGCGAACATTCATAGGAATGGGTTATTACAACTGTGTGACACCGACACCAATATTGCGTAACATATTCGAGAATCCAGGTCAGCCTATAGTCGACACCACTGTGGCTACAGATAATTGAGTGATTGATTTGAATTACGAAAACACAGTCAGAACTTAAGAGTCATATCCAGTAATGAGTGTTATCTCATGTGATATAGAGTTTGAATGTTTGACAAAACAATTGTTTTATTGAATAACAAAAAATTCATTAAATTTTACAATGAATTAATGAATTGCATGAATAGGTTGGACCACACCGTATACGCCATATCAGGCCGAGATAGCACAGGGAAGACTGGAATCCCTTCTTAATTATCAGACCATGATTTGCGAGTTGACTGCTTTAGACATAACTAATGCCAGTCTTCTCGATGAGGGAACGGCTGCGGCAGAAGCCATGCAAATGTGCTTTAGGTTTGGGGCAAATATTTTCACAAATGTCAGTCACGACTGAATACCTGTCCATCATTTGATTGTTAGACACCATAAAGAGAAAAGAAACAAATTTCTCATCTCAAACAACGCTCATCCGCAGACTACGGCCATCATTACGACCAGAGCGCAGGCATTAGGCATTCATATCGACATATTCGACGGCAGTAAAGAAGTGTTTGATGGCGTCAAACAGTTGGGACAGTCGTATGACTTATCAAAATATTGCGGTGTTTTAGTCAACTTTCCCGACACTAATGGAAACGTAGATAACTTGACATCAATTGTCGAACAGTCCAAAGCTCAGGGATGTATTGTCGTCGTAGCCACAGATCTATTGGCTCTAACAATGATCAAACCTCCCGGTGAATATGGCCCGGGATGTGATATAGCCATCGGAACTGCCCAACGATTTGGTATACCATTGAACTATGGCGGACCTCACGCAGCCTTCTTGGCCTGTAGGGAATATCTGGCCAGGATCATTCCCGGAAGAGTGGTAGGGCTGACCAAAGACGCACAGGGAAACCAAGCCCTTAGACTTGCACTACAGACGAGAGAACAGCACATAAGGCGAGAAAAAGCCACTTCAAATATATGTACGGCACAGGCATTACTGGCCAACATGTCGGCCATGTATGCCATATACCACGGGCCTAAAAAACTGAAAGATATCGCAAAGACTATACACGAAAAGACGTTATATTTGGCCGAAAAAATCAGTTTAAACGAAGACATCAAAATCAAGACATATATGCCTTTCGACACATTGAAAGTCGAGGTCAAACTCCAGAATTACATCCGTTCCAAAGCCGAGGCCAAAGCAATCAATTTGCGGTACTATCCGGACGGCAAACACGTCGGCGTCTCATTGGATGAGACGGTCACTAATCAAGACATAAGAGATTTGATTTGGATTTTTGGCGGCAAACAAGAGGTCGGAAAAGATGTTTGAATTGAATTTGAATTAATTTCTAACCAATTGTTCAAAAGGGGGGAGAAATCAAATACTCAGATGACTTACTGAATAACGGCATCGAATCGACGGATTTGTGTCGAAAGTCTGATTTCTTGACACATCCACTGTTTAATACATACCACAGCGAGACAAAACTGGTCCGCTATATGAAGAAGTTGGAGAACAAAGACATATCTTTAGTCCATTCAATGATACCATTGGTATGTATTGCAATGCAATCAAACAATTAGGCATTCATTCAATTGATATGTTGTCTACCCGTCCCTCCCGTGCCATAGGGCTCGTGCACAATGAAACTGAACGCCACCACCGAAATGATACCGGTGTCGTGGCCTCACTTCTCAAACCTGCACCCATACCAACCCCGCTCTCAGACCAAAGGCTATCAATTGATGATTAATGAACTCGAGAACGATTTGTGTCAATTGACAGGTTATGACAGCGTCTCATTTCAACCCAATTCAGGAGCACAGGGAGAATATGCCGGACTTAGAGTCATAAAAGCATATTTGGATTCGAAAAATGAAGGGCACAGGAATGTATGACCTCTTATGGACCATAACTTTAGAAAAAATTAATTATTTATTTATTTGTAATTAATTATAATTTGATAATTAATTTCAGATATGTTTGATCCCAGTGTCAGCTCACGGCACAAACCCTGCCAGCGCTCACATGGCAGGCATGAAAGTTGAGGCACTACTGGTCGAAAAGGACGGCAGTATTGAT
Organism: Quadroppia sp. Gr-Ori-00064; assembly: GCA_034700825.1. NCBI lineage: Eukaryota > Metazoa > Arthropoda > Arachnida > Sarcoptiformes > Quadroppiidae > Quadroppia > Quadroppia sp. Gr-Ori-00064. The sequence continues at coordinate 10,139 of JAQIXR010001361.1, forward strand.
ATAAATTATCTCAAAGGAAAGGTATGATAATTAGTGCTATTTATTATTTAATAATAATTTTCAATAATTTTATAATCATTTGATTGAAAGCTCCAAAAGTTTTCCGATAAGATTGCATGCCTTATGGTTACCTACCCGTCCACCTTCGGTGTCTTTGAAGAGAACATTTCAGAGATCTGTGATTTAATTCATTCATGCGGTTCAGCACAAGTGTATTTGGACGGCGCTAACATGAACGCACAAGTAGGCCTATGTCGGCCGGGTATGCAAAAAGTGTTTGGTTTCGACTAATGAACTCATATTTGACTCAATGTTCGTATGGCTTATATATAGGCGATTACGGCAGCGATGTTTCGCATCTCAATCTCCATAAGACATTTTGCATACCTCACGGCGGAGGCGGGCCAGGGATGGGGCCCATAGCTGTTAAGAAGCATTGTATTGTTTGTCTTGAAATATATAAATAATTTAATGAATTTATTCGCTTTTTCTTCTTATTAGTGACACCTTTCCTACCGACACATCCGGTGGTTGCGGACGAGATGAGAGGCATAGACAACAGGTTTGGAGTCTTATTGTTATTCACATAAAACTAATGTCAGATATTTGTATAATTAGTTTTGGCACCGTATCGGCCGCACCCTGGGGCTCGGCAGCCATCTTGCCGATCAGTTGGACTTATATTAAACTAATGGGTGGACAGGGATTACGACACGCGTCAGAAGTGGCTATACTTAACGCTAATTATATGAGTGAAAAACTAAAGACAGAATATAAAGTGCTGTACAGAGGAGTGAACGGAACGGTAGCTCATGAGTTCATACTCGATGTGAGAGACTTCAAAAAGACGGCTAATGTCGAGGCCATGGATATCGCCAAACGGCTACAGGACTATGGTTTTCACGCGCCCACCGTTTCGTTTCCGGTGACCAACACTCTGATGATAGAACCGACAGAATCGGAGGACAGGCAAGAATTGGACAGATTTTGTGACGCAATGCTAAGGATTAGGGAAGAGATCAGAGATATTGAGACCGGAGTTATGGATAAAAAAGTCAATCCATTGAAAGTGAGTTTATATTTATGTGAAACAAATATTATTAATAATTGTGTTTGACTTCAAGTGTGCACCTCATACTCAAAGGGTTGTCTGCTCTTCTGATTGGAACCGACCCTACAGTCGAGAAGTGGCTGCCTTTCCCGCTGTGAGTAGTATTCAAGACAAGAGTTGATTGAAATTCAAATGAATTGTTTTCTCAGAAATATATTAAACCCGAATCCAAGTTCTGGCCCTCAGTGGGACGTATCGATGATATCTATGGCGACACTCACCTGTTCTGCACCTGTCCCCCTGTCACAGATGATTTGCTATGAATTAAAAGTTAATTAAAAGTTAATTAAAAGTCATTTTAAAACTAATTTTAACAAAATTATTTCAATCACATCCGGGTGTAATTTCGGTAAACCATCTTGGTCATGTATTAGTGTCACGTGAATGCATTTAATCTTATTTTGGGTTAGTTTTAGGTATTATTGCAACGAAAGAATCATTAAATCAATTGTTTGCACGATATTTAAATCAATACAAATTTCAAACATTTCAATACTATTCATGAGATTCAATAATCCGATGAAAAACAAAATTATTTTAAACTCTTTAAAAATTTCGATTCAATTACCACTGAATTCGTTAATACAGTAAAAGTTATTCTTTGAAAAAGTAATTAATTTGAGAAATAATTGCGATTAAAATGAAATATATTTTCGGTAATAAAAGACAATTAAAAGTTTATTAAATATTAATTTTAATCAAATTTATAGCCATTGTTTGCTTTCTGTTTTTGGTGACAAACTGTCCAAGAGTTGAGGCACAGGAAGAGGAGTCAACTAAAAAGTATTGTTTAAATCAAATCAAATCCAATCTAAACCTAAACAAAAACTAACCCAAAATAACCCAATGATAGACATATGCAATCATTTGACATGAATTGCAAACAAATGCAAAAATAAATTATTTTTCTTATTCTCATGTCTTCTAAAACCAGAAATCAATCAAATTTTTGTAAATATTTTGAAAGAGATCTCAAAATCAATTATGTCATCGGAAACGAAGAACTCTATGGATCTGAATTCTGGTGGTTAGGAATTGATAAAACCTTTTGGGAAATCCAAGTGAAATGGGATCAACAAATGGTTCGACTGACGGACACCTCTCCCATCAAGAGTCCGAATTGGTTTGGAAGCGATTATGTGATGTCATTCACTGTGAAGATATCTAAAGATTATTTCATTGGTGTCTATGATGTGAGCGTTGATTGAGTTTCAAAATAGATATCAAATATATGAATGCTTTCAAACCATAGCCAAACTCCCGGGCCATTGATTGGGGCGGCATTGATGGGAACATCACTAAAGCCATTGTAAAGCCTAACAGAGACGACAAAACACACACTCAGTTACCGGTAGACTTTGGCGTTGACTTCAAGCCCACCATTGCCTTCAATGTCGATCCTAAAGACTATCGAATGGTCCTATTCATCGAACCGACCCCTAAACTAAAGTTTCGGACCTATGAATTCAGGACACTTTCTGCCACTAAACAAATAAAGGAAACGTTTGGATTAAAGAAATGGTTAGATAAAGATATGGAACTGTTGGCAGTGATTGGTCCGCATTCAGGACTCAATTATGTCAACATTTATCGGCCAAACAAAGACATCGTTTATTGCTTTACCGGTAGTTCCGAAATTGTATTGCAATTGATCCAAATGTCATCAATTGTTGTTTAAAACATTTCATTGTCTTTAAGTGCAAAAAATCAAACATTATCACCACTTGTGATCTCATTCCTGAGACCACTTCGACCTCCACTTCGCCCACTGATTCCACCCCAACTGATTCCACCCCAACTGATTCCACCCCAACTGATTCCACCCCAACTGATTCCACCCCAACTGATTCCACCCCAAC
>JAQIXR010001362.1:0-13093 GCA_034700825.1 Quadroppia sp. Gr-Ori-00064
TAAAATGAATCAAAATGTAGTGAAAGTGAACCACAAGAGAGACATGTGTTTCAAAACGACAATCATTTGGACGATATATAACTTCTCTTCTCGCCAAGTGGTCAACATAGGCTCCATGTCATTCCTTATGAGTGTCTCCGTTTGTCGTTTTGATCGCAAAATCAGTTTCAAATTCTTAGACAAACGGTCGAAAAGGTCTGACTTCTGGTTCGGACCCGTCTGTGGAGTCAGTGGTCAGAAGTCAGTTGAGGTCTATATCATTGATAGCAATTCAGACAAACAAAAGACAACTTTTTCTCAACTCATTGACGACTCTTTTCAACCACTGATGTCAGGACAGCAGTTGAAGGACAGTTGGGATCGCCTGATGCCCGACAACACACTCACCCTTTGTATTGATATGCTATACATATATCCGGTCTTTGACTCAAATTCATTTGATTTTGATTTCAAGAAAACATTTGATATCAAAGAATGCAATGATTTTGAGATAATTGTCGGAAAGAAAGTGTTTTACGTCTCGAAACTCATTCTCAGATCGCGTTCACCAGTATTTGAGACAATGTTTACCACAGAATGCAATGAGAAGTACGAAAACAAAGTTGTTGTCAAAGACATCGACGAAGAAGTTATGGAAGAGTTTCTCAAATACCTATATTTCGGACATTCAGACAAATTGGAACAAATGGTCGAAAAACTTCTTTACGTTTCAGAGAAATATCAAGTCTTGGATCTGAAGAATGTTTGTCTGAATTTGATTTTCATTGAATTGAATCCAAAAAATGCAATCAAATTGTTATTGATTTTCGATGAATATAATTGTCTTCAATTGAAAGACAAAACATTAGAATTCATTGCAAACAATGGATCAAAAGTTAGGAAATATTTTGACGAATGGATGAAAACGATTGGAAATGATGTCAATTATCAACGAATCGCTGACACAATCAAACCATTGATGGACAGAGAGTTGAAGAAAGAGACAAATATTAAAGACTATTTGCAGTCATTTACATATCATTACTTTTATGATAAGAGTATGAAAAAGTCAACTAGATCATTTACTGCCATATGTGAACTGTCAGATTGTGATTGTGATGAAGGGGACAAATATGAGTTTGGAGTCCGTCACTGAAGTATACATTCGTCAGAATATTCTTAAGAAATATAATTTTAAAATAGCAATGCGTTTACGAATGGTTTGAATGGAAACTAACATAAAATGAAATCGATTTGAATGTTATTTTTGTTATTTTATATCAAATTTGTTAATAAAAATAATTCAAACAACTCTTAAAGCAAACAATTTGTACATAATTTCAATCAAAAGTTTTCATTATTTACAGAAAAGTGTTTCTTATAATTATCTCATGTTTTCCATTATAAATGCAATCAAAGGATTGATATTTAGTGACAAATAGATTGAAAATGATTTCAAAAGAGATGTAATATACAGTATAAGCCCTTAACGAGAGTATGAGTATTTGTGTCAGAGCTTTGAAAACATCAAACATTGTCTTCTCATGTATTAGTCGTTTTCAATGCAAGACATTCTGGGTTTGAATTAATTATATTTTGAAATCACTTCAGAGATGAGTGAAAGACAAACAATGAGTGATTGAAATGAGATTCTCATCTGATTTCAAATCTCATTTCAAATCTAATTCCGTTTATATCATAAAAGACTTCAATTTTTATTACAACGTCTCATAGGTCTGAATATGACTTCCCAACCAAAGGTATTCCTATTCATACAACAAGAACAGGATATGAGTTGAGACACATTCTGGTGGTGAGTCTCTAAGCAACTGCAGATTCAATAAGGATTGGGAGGATTAGGTCCAAAACAAGTCTTGTGTTTTGATCCAAACTCCAAATGGGATCCAAAGCAGAAATGAATGGATTTATTGCCATAAGAGATGAAACGCTCAGGAAATGAAGGCCAAAGATAAGCCAAACTCATATTATTATGAGAATGGGTATTATAGTGGCAGTGGTGGGCACTGGCAGGCAATGGACGGACACAATGAGACAACTTTTTACAAACCAATATTACATATTATACTCCAATCGTATAGACATTGCTCTGACTTATTGTCGTTAAGTAATGACGGGTTAATCGCACAGTCATTTAACCCAACAGTAATATCATGTTATAAATCCCTGTTTGATATTCAGCCCCTTATTCTTCGTTCACTTAAATCGACAACAAATACAAAAGTATTGCTTAAATATTATGGCTTTAATTAAAAGAGATATTTTTTCGATATATTTTCATCAAAAATACCTCATTTGTGGTCATTAATCAACATTTAATTAAAAGCAAACATTTGTTGAACGAAAGAAATGTTCATTTCGTTAATTGAAAACATATTTCTTGAATTACAGAAAATATTTTTCAATACTTAAGACATGTTTTGATTTTGAAAATTCATGTAAATGTGAATATTTTGCGATTCATATGAGATAAGTATTACATATTTGAGAGAATAAAATATAAAAACAATTCATCTTTTGTTCAATTTTTATATAAATTTTTTGAACACAAACTTCTCTCAGGACTCGAGAGGTCGGGGAGTTATGCAAAAAAAAATGCATTTTTATTATAATATATGATGAAAAATATTGAAATATTATTCGTTTTATAGTTTTTATTATTATGTCTTTTGTAACAAAAATTTTAAATGAATATTCATTCATGCATTCAATGGTTAAAGTGATTGCGAAGACGAAAGAGCGATGCAAAACATAGAGCAAGAGATGAGTAGACGAATGAATAGGTGAACGAAAGCACAGAATTATTTTATCAATTATTTTGGTTCAAAGAATTGAAGAGAATATAATTTAATGCAAATGACAACCAATTTTCTTTGGGAATCACTCAAACATATCATTTCACTTCTCTTTCTTTCAAATTTAATACACAATATATATAAAAAATTTTAATTTTCGTACATTTTTTGCCTTCAATTTATAATCCAATGTTTTTGAAGATTAATTACATTTTTAAATGACGTGTAAAAACACATTCAATAGCTTTATGTTAGATATAAATAGAGATTAAACACATCTTTCAATAATTGCATTCATTGTTACAAATAATGTTAAACTGTATTTAAATTTAATTTAACCACAAAAATGATAACACATTTAATGAATTCAACGCCTATTATAATATTTAATAATACTATTGACATAAAAGTTGATATAATCAATGCTTTAACACATATTGACTACAGTTCCCCCGCATTGACAGTGCATGGAATGGATGATAAATTTTGTCACAAAGAGGACAGTTATTATAAAAGTTTGTTTTACGTAAAAACTAATTAATTTAATGACAATGAGTTGCGTTGTCTCTAATCTATGACACTATAAGAAGTGCATCGGTTTAATGGACTGATAGCCCAAACACAATGCCATCCGATTTGTTATGCATTGAATGTTACGTTAAATCGATTTAATGTTTGCCGAGAAAATGAAGACTCGAATAGATATCGAGAGAAAAAAATTTTGGTTAACATTGTTATCAAATTTTTGCCTTCAGATTAGGTTTGCATTAAATGAATTGTACGACAGGTTTTCAATAGACGTTTCAAAATATTAATCAAACTTTTTGTTACAATTTTTCGGCTAATGTCTGATCGAAACAAAAAGTTTTGTTGCTTTTCGTCATTGGATATGTTTTTCACGAATTATTCAATTTGATTGATATTCAGATTTTCTTTCTTTAGACTAACACTTATTTTGATTGATTTTTGCTCTTCGATATCAGTGCTGACAGTGCTGTCTGTCTGTTATTAGAGCACAGGCACTCTGTTCTCACTATAGACCCAGTGATGCATAAATTTGCAAATCATTTAAGTGAGAGAACAAAAGACATACAAATATTTTGTTATCTTAAAAACCGCCGACTTTTGTGACAATACATATCATTGGATATTATTATTATTATAATAACAAAGAAAAGTCTTCTCTCGAGTCATGAGATTATTTGACACTATCTGTGATGACTGAGCGCTAAACACAGGACACGATTTGAATGTTCAACACATCAACGAAAGACGTAATCGACTTAATATTGAACACAATTCCTTACATCACTTCAATTATGAAAGTACAACATCTCTCACATACCAGTGCTTACATCCAGAGCTAACCTAAAAACACATACATTTTATAATTCTTTATACATTTTGTGGCAAAAATCAAATAATCGTTAATTTTATTATGTGTTGAATTCAAGCTTTAGTTTTATATTCGAAAAAAGTTAATAAAGTTTATGAAAAGTATTTAATTTAATACTTATGAAAATATATTACATTTTGTGTAAACTTTATATTAATTTTTTTTAACATTTATATCAAAACTTAAATTTTATTTATTTCATAGAGAATATGAAAAGCTAAACAAAAACGACGGAAATATATAAATAATTTGTTTGTGAAAGTAATTGCAATAATATATTATAAAACAAAATTTAATGCAAAAAAATATATGAAATAAGAGTTGGTATTAAAGAATAAAATAAGACATAGTTATCATAATTGATGATCGGATGCGAAAAACTGATATTTCAATCCATTTTCACTGTAATCACACATTGAAATCATTTGTAATATGAGATCAAAAATATGTCATTTCTATGCAATACATCATTTTATTCATATATTGTCTCATAATTTGCTTAAAAGTGTTTTTATTTGAATTATAAAAATATAAACAATTTTTTTGTCAAAACTCTAGAGTTTTATAAACATATTTTCGATGAAATATTTTTTTTCTCAATCATTGCATTTGTTGATTGAATTGCAAGTCTTTGTATATAATAGTTGTCTGTATTTGTGTTACTCCAAAGTAATTATGTCTCAGAGAAGACAATCCAATCACTTGTGAGCTCTGGTCTAACATTTCTCAAGAGATGATGACTTATTCGATGAAAAAAAAACTTTTTTTTGTGTCCAAAATATAAGTGAAATATAAAGAGAGAAACGCATAGAAAAAAGAGACTATTTTTGTAATGAATGAAAAACTATTTTTGTATTATATTTTCCATTAGAAAGACATAAATTTGAGTCAAACATTGCATCGGATTCTCTATTAAGGCGTAAATCTAAAGACCACAACACTTGCTATACTTCCCAATGGCTTGTGATTTAAGTCTTTATACAAAATGTATTTTTGAAGATTAAATCCAAAAAACATTATTTGCTTTTTTCATGTGTCATAAGAAGGGAGAAAAACATCTAATATTTTAAATTGAAATTTCATTTAATAAATATTTGATATAAACTCATATTTTTTAAAACATTTTTATCGAAATTAGAGATTATTTGTAAATAAACTAAACATTTTTAATCAATTTATTGCTTATAAGAGTATTAACCTTGGTTATTGTTAGCCAATACTATTACCGGTATTGAAATTGTATTTGTTTTACAAATCGTATTAAAAAAAAGAAAAAAGACATTAAAATAGATATTTTGACGTCAAATATTGAACACAAAATATGATAAATATTAGTATAAAGCCTATGGAAAGCATACAAAGAAACTGAGTTTAAGTCCATATGAAAACTATTGAATCATTTTTCTTAATGTTATTTAACTGAATATAAAAAAAGTTTTTATTTCGTATCAAATATTATATAATCCATAAAAGAAGAGATCAAATATTGACTTATGAAATGCACACCAAAACAAATATCATGTTTTGATCATATTTTCTCATATTATGTCAAATATTTGACAAAATTATTAATGTTTGACAACACCTATGATCTCATCTTAAATGTATTGTCGGTTATAATAATGTCTTATTATTTGACTATTCTTTCATTCAATCAATCAATTGATTAAAAATAAAATTATGAAAAAAGTTTCAATGAATTTATGGTCAATTATTATAACAATAATCACATTTAGATTTCAATGAATAAAATACTATTTAAATATTATTTCAGTGAATAGAATGTCCAAGAACAGTTTTGCATCATTTATATTATCGAAAAGTATTTTTTTTTGTTACAGTTTTTAATTACTTTAATTAATGTTATAAATAATTGTCAATACATTTAATTATATTTAATTCTGAATAATTCAAATGACATGAATTGAGAGCAATATTAATTAAATCAGAATTTATTGATATAATTAAATAACAAAAAAACAATGAAAACATGTCTGAGATATTCCTTAATTAACTTCATTAAGGAATATATTCTTTATTTGGATATTCTTTAAGTAATTCTTCAGAGAATAAAGAAATGTATATTTATTTCTAAGAAGAGTGAATATATTTATCAATTTGGATACTGAAAGGCCCGGAGCATATTTGGCACACATTTTGATATTTGTTTTTGACAGTAAATGCACTAAAATTTGTTCAAATATTATATTATATTATTTAATATAAACACTATTTTTGCGAAACTCATAACGCCTTTGAAATGCTGTCAACTATTATTCAAGTATTACAATAGTGTTGAAAATCATTTAAGGATATCCATCATAACTATCCCATTCATATTACCAGTGCTATAACATTGTCATAAAAGCCATCATAAGTTAGTGAATCATAGCATCGGAAAAAATACTCGTTTTCTTCAATCTCTAGAAATTTAATCAAAAATAAAATAACTGGAAATACGATATGAATCTATAAAATGAAAATACGTCTAAAAGACCGAAAATATATAATTTTTAGCGTTTATTACAATATATACACAATGTATGGAATTCTTTATTGAAGACGACGTCAAAGAATATTCACTATTTGTATGTGAAATGTTTGGCATAAATACTAATGAATATATTGTTAGCATTTTTCGAGCAAAGAATTCAGGGGCAATCAGACAGTGTGTTCACTATTTATAGTACATTTCTGCTGTTAATTCAAATTATGAATTATTATTGTCTCAAACCTTGGGGTAATGTTCACATCGATGAACATTTCGGTTATCTTTGTCCTAAACTATCGTAAAATAGAGGCAAATACACGACAAAGGAATTCAATGTAAAGATAAAGAATTTGCAAAAACATTCAAATTCATGACAAGTCTTATTAAATATTTTTATAATGCATTCAAATGTTATTTAAAATCAAAATTCATATAAAATATTTGAACTGTTTTTTTACTAATTAAAAGTTTTTAATTAAAAATCTTGTTTTTGATTAAAAATCGTTGAATTTTATTAAAAATTATTTTCGTTAAGAATTTCGACAAAATATTTATAATTTAGGACTGTTTTAGTCAGTCCTTCAAAACCAATATCTGTCTCATCGACACATACTCTGTCAGTCCTATTGTGAGTCGTTATGAAAGGAAATTATGTCATAACTTATAAGTCAAATACGGATCCGAAGTAAGGACTGGAGGCCAGAGAAGGAAAAGGAGGCAAAAATGCAAACAACTATTAGTAACACATGTTTGTAGAGATTCACTACAAATGTGACGACGAATCCCATTATAGGCAAGGCTTTTGTGCGAGTCTTCAACACATCCGACACAGTCTTCACACAATCGTTGATTCAAAAATGAATCGCACGAACGGTCAGTGGTCTTCAACCATACATTTCTGTGCTCTGACCAGTGTTTGAGATAATTGTTGAAACAATTTTATAAATGAATTAACATTTGGTAAAAATATTCATAAATAATATGATTATTATATGAGATGTTGTTTTGTATATGAGTTTGCATTAAGTGCTTGTCTTTATTCTGAGCCTAAAATGAATTACATTCCTGGCCCTACAGTAACAGCGGGTATACAGTAGAGCACTGGTATGCACTGTATGTTTGGGCCTAACATCGTGTAACAGACGTGTATTGAATTAAAACCTAATGATCACAAAGAACTTCCAAACACTATCGAAGACTTGTATCTCTTATTCTCAGCTAATGTCTAGAATTGGTCTCAAATCACAAGAAACGGATTGAAATGGATTTAATCCAATCATAATAACAGTCAAAAGAGACCTACGGTTAGGGTTTCGCCAGTTCTGAATCACTTCAAACATTTACTTCACAATAACACTGAATGAATGGTTTGGTTGAGAATCCAAATGAAGACAATGTCAGTTCATTGTGTAATCACTTGTTTAAGTCATCCCAAGAATTGATAAAAACTTTGTGTTTTTTTATATATTTTTCTTCTTATTTCAGTCAAAGTCAGAGCAGAAAAATGTTAACGTTTTTTGAAATCAATACAAATCAAAGCACTGTTTGCTTTGACTCTTAACTATCATTACAATGAACTTCGTAGACATAAATGTCTTTCCTCTCACTCATCTCTACGTCTATTTTATCCGTTTCAGATCTAACTGTTCTGTCAGTGCCTTTGTCTCCCTTTCCTTTCAGCGCTCATATATGATGTTAATAAACCAAATACCAGAGGAATAAATGTCTCGCAACTTATCAGTCAATCGAATGATTTTAATTAGGGATTGATTTCCGATATATAAAAAGGAGAACACAATTGAAAGGGCTTTAAGTTTAGCAAAAATATATATAATATATAATAGAAGACAATTAGAGAAGACTTTTAGCCTTTTACCCAAAGACTGTTCCTCTAACTCATTGTTAGAGCACTTTTTGGGCTTTAAATTCTCATTGAATGAAATGTTGTCGCAATTGTCAGCTATAGTGAAGAGTTGACACCAAAGCAAACATCATTACTAATGAAAAAGTGGCACAAATTTCTTATAATTTTATTTCTTTACTTTAAATGATTGATATTTACAGAAAAATCTAATTAAAAGCCATAAGTCTAAAAACGACTGTTTTATTGGCAAAAAAAAGTAAACATTTTCTGTAATTGTTTTCAAATTTTACTGTTTTTTAGTCAACATTTGAGTTATTGGATTTGAAGTCAAAACTTTTCAATAAAATGTTGTTATTTTCGATAACAAATCAAAACTTTTTTATTTTCAATTAAATATTTATAAAAATTTAGAGAAAATTGAATTTTTTGATAAAAATTTCAAAATGTTATCAAAAAATTGAATTGAAATAAAAATTGTTTATAATATGATTATTGATATTGTGTCAGAAAAACCATTTGTTGGAGTAATGAATGCATTTTCCTGAGAGACATACCAGTCCTGAACAGCAATGGGGCTCATCGAAGGAAGAACACGAGTGGGTCTCAGCACGACAAAATGGTCCTAGATGCAATGAATATTGAAATACTTTCAACATTTGAATTAATAAATACCATTGACTTGATTACAAGAATTGAATTTTAAAATAATTACAAACAAATAAATTATATATAATTTTGAACTCATTTTCTACTAAAATAATAACTAAAACTCCAATGAATTTATCAAATATTTTCAGCTTTTAAAACATCTGTATTTTTTTGATGTATTATTTCTAGTAAAAAATATTTATTGAATCCAAATCAAAAACTGCTATTTATTTATAAATATGTTTTAATTCATTGTATTTTCCAAAAATTCATTATAACATTGAGTTTTAAATTTAATTAATAGTATTTTTGTTTAAATTTTCTTTAATTATTGAAAATAAATTTGATATTCAAATAAAATTTGCATTTATTTCAAACCCCAAAAATTTTATATAAAAAGTGATTTTTTCTTTAATGCAATCATTAATACGAGTGAAATGTATAATAATTTTCATAATGACTTCAAAAAAAGATATCAAGAATTTTGTATTGAATTTATGCCTCATTTGTATCACAAAAAAAGTTTTTTAATGATTATGTGGTTTTTGCGACCATTTATTCCCTTCTCATTTACGAGAAAAAAGTCTTTGACTTTCATTTACAACACTTTCTATAGAATTGATATGAAATTAGAGAATAAAAAAAGTTTCGATAATTTTTATACTAATAAAAATTGCTTCACTCTTTGCGCACAAAAATTTTCAGTAATAATAATTATTTTAATATATTTTTTGTGTTTCTCTAATGAATGCTTTCTTCCATTCATTTATCATTTTCTTAATAAGCATTTACTTAAACGACAGACATATTTGATAACCGAATGAATTATAGCTCAATATTATGTTTGCTTTTCATTCATTAAATTATTTTATGCTTTAATTTAAAAAATATTTTATTTCATCAAAAAAATCTCATAAAAAATCTTAAAAGTATTGTTTAAAATATTAAATCTATGTCTAAAATGCAGTGAAAATATGTGAAGAATTTGCACAAAAAATGATGTCATTTCACATATAAACTGAAACTAAAGTTTTAAAGAATTTTATTTCAATTAAAAAATATTTTCAACTAATGGTAACTCTTGTTATAATAACACAAATCATAAATAATTTTTTTGCTAAAATGTTTTAAAACTCATCAAAACCTAAAACCAATCTCTATTCACAATCGCATCATTCGTTTCACATATGTTTGACTGAAAATAATTTTGTTTCAAATTTCCATTTTTAGACTCTTTTTGGAAAAGTATATAAAATTCAATGAAAACCAAAATTGAAGCCAAAAATATCAATGCAAATAAGATATGATATGAAAGGAAAGCCATGGATGTGATAGTGATTGGAAAGTATTGAATACTCGGGGGAAGAATAATGACTTATATTTACAGCAATGAAATGAAATATGAATTTCATCGCTGAATATAAACCGTTTGTATAATAAAAATGTTTTGTAATGTTTTGAAACATAATGTCTAAATGTTTTATATGTTTTCATTTGTCACTTTATGTCCAAATGTAATAAAACTTTATTTATCACTTTATTTGGATTAAGATCTAATCCCAAGATATTGTCTGTGAAAATGATATCAAATTTAATGTCATATTTATATTGTGTTAAATAAAAAGAAAACTTTAAAAGATATTATAAGACAATAAGAAACAGATCATAAGTTTCTCTCAAAATACAAAATTCAATTCAAAAATAAAATTTTAGAATTGTTTACAAAAAAATTAATTGCATTTAAAATGATTTTAATTATAAATTAAAACATATAATTCATTGGCTTTTAAAGTGGTTTTACTTTATTTAAGCGACGAATAAATGTATTTAATTATAAATAATTATAACTTATTATTAAAGTCTTTGGAAGTGCTTAAGGAATGGTATGAAATGGTAAAAGAATTTTAGTAATAAAAGTGTGGAATTATTCGGTCTTCAAAGTTAATTACCAGTTATTCAATGATTTTGTGACCCATTCCTCGAGACTTTCGACTAAAACATTGCCTCAATTTAATCGAAAGCATTGAAGCGAAGAATTTGTTGAATGAAATCTAATCGCAGCCAATGTGTAGACATTGAGAGGGAATGGGTCTTAGATTATAGCGAATATTTTTAGAAAAATCTTTGATTTTCATCTTAAAACATCTTCAGTGATTGTGAAGCGAATCTCAGTCTATCGTAAAATATTTAATCCGAAGAATATTTGATGACTTATTCATGAATTAAATATCAATACATTGTATATATTTTTATATTATTATCGTCTAAAAATTTAACAAATTTTATGAAAGTTAAGCACTTTATAACGAAGTCTCTCTCTCTCTCTCTCTCTCTCTCTCTCTCTCTCTCTCTCTCTCTCTCTCTCTCTCTCTCAAAATAAATAACAGTTAATGGAGTGGTTGTGAAAAACTGAGTCCAAAATTAATGTGAAATTCAATAATAGTCTGAATGAATGTACAGAAAAACTCCTGATATAAGAAATGTGTGCAAAAATATTTTTACACAAAAGCATTGATTTTTGTGTTCCAACGCATTGTGTTTTCAACACTTGATTTGAATTTACAAAACAATATTTACAAGAATTTCCGATTTTAAAATCAGTACTTATTTTTAGATTTGATTTTTCTTGACTTTAATACTCAAACGATAAGAATGTTCTTATTCTTGAATCAAGTTTTCATTTTTTAATGTTAAGAAACCCATATTTTTTGGAACAGTAGAAAAATTGATTTTAAATTGAGCTGAGATTAAGAGATTGAAATTTAGAGCACAGGGATTGACAAAAATGTTATCATCGGTTGAATGAACAGTTGTTTTGATAAATGTCGACAAAACTGAAATTTTTTTGAATAAATAATAAATTAGTGAAAAATTTTAGACTTTATTTTAGTTGAAAATCATTTTATGAAAACATTTTTTAAAACTATTACAAAGAAAATACAATTTTGTTTTAACAGAAAAAGTATTAAAATTGTAATACAATTGAGTAAAAGTAAGTGAAAAGAGTTTGTTTGAAAAATTCAATTCACGACTAAATACTACACGAGATTTTTATCGGATTTAAAACTTATATTATTTATAGAATTGTTATTGAATTCTATTGACTAATGCATTGCCCATTGAATTACATGTCTGTCAAAGATTTAGAGTAAATATTGAATACAATACTAATAAATAGGTTTTGATTCCTTCATATGAAATATAGAGAGAATAAACACTTATTATTATAGAGAGAAACAAAGAATTATTTTTAAGAAAGATTTTTATATTTGTTTGCAATTCAATTCTAACGCAAATTTCAAGTGTGTTTTGAATAGAAATAATTTTTCAGTCATTCTTACGGCTCATCAAAAAGTGTTGACAAATATTTTTTTTTTGTATTAATTCTTCAATTCTTTTCTCAAAACATTTCTATGATTTTGATGACTAAAGTGACACTGGATTTGATGAATAACTGCTTTCTATTGATATTTTTGAGCACTGGTTCAAAAGTGTTGGCAGTTATTCACTCTGTATTCAACGAGAAGTGCTCTTCAATAGTGAGGGTCAGAATTAAAGCTGAATTTCATTTTGAGAAATATATAAAAGAATTTCATTTTCATCGATGTATTGCTTTCAGTGAATATAAGTTTAAGTCTTATATAAAAATCCAAAATTAAACCAAAAACCAATTGAATTGCAGTTAAGTACAACTTATTAGATGACTGGCCATCATGTGCTCTATCTTTTCAATTGTGAGGAATGTGTGGAAATTGAATGAAATCTTTTGAAATTATTTATTTATTTTTTGAATATAAAGTAAAAATTAATGAAAAATCAATTTATTATTTGTGAAGAAATTCTTATTTTTTGGAACAATATTATAACATCTCTCTCTCTCTCTCTCTCTCTCTCTCTCTCTC
>JAQIXR010001363.1:0-13086 GCA_034700825.1 Quadroppia sp. Gr-Ori-00064
CTAGCCCCAAACAGCGCCCTCTATTCAATGACCTACGCCAGAGAAAGAGTGCCCTGAGTGGGGTTCGAACTCGCTATATTAACTCGCTATATTATGAATGGGTTTTAATATTTTTTTTTGTGCAAATAAATTCATTTTGAAAAATGTTTTTATAAAATTTCTCTCAAATCAATACACATATAATAAATGAATTGAGTTTTAAAATAAGCTTTTATTCTCATTTTTAATTCATAATCCAATTTAATATAAATATCAATGTTATGGTTAGTTTTATAACACTTTTCGATATTGATTACAGTTTTCTATTTGTTATTAAATTTTCAAATCAAAATAAGAACTTTTCCAACATAATTGAATCGAGTAATTAAAGAAAATTATTGATTTGTATATTATTTCATCAAAAAACTGTAATTCATTTAATAAATACGATTCACAATAGAGTTCAATGTGTATGTAATAGTAATAGGTCGGAGCGTATTTAACCGGCTTTTGAAATTAGTTAATTTTGATTGTATTTTAAAGCTATTTAAAGACATTTTATGAAATTGGTTTAAAGATCAAACTTAAGACATTTTATTCGACATAAAATTTTGAATAATAATTATTTATCAAATATACCCCCAAATAATCAGTGACCACTTTTCCGATGAGAGATAAATTTTGTAAAATTTTTAAAAAATATTTTTCGGAATATTTTTCTAACCGAAGTTTCCCGAATCAGTTTTACTATATATTATGATAGGTTATGTCTGTCACTAAATATAAGCATTAAATAAAATTCATTTCTAAAGACTAAAGTCCTAAAAAGAGACCCGAAGTGATTAGAAGAAAAAGCTTCTAGTTTTCTAATGGAGGAATTAATTTAAATTATTTCATAAAAAATTATCAAATCATTGATAAATAAATATACCAACGAAAAAAAATTTCATCTGCAATCAAAGTTGTCCAAATGAAAATTTAGCTTGTAAAAAAGCCGGTTAAATATGCTCGACCTAATATTTGATGCCAATTAACAGCCATGGATTTTCAGCCATGATTTCAGCCACAGCGTAAACACTATTGATGTGTGTGCTATATAGTTGAGAGAGGAGTGCTGTGATGTGTTCACTCTGCTGTGCTATGGTTTATCCATATTCTACGTCCTATAATCTGTCCCCAAAACACAGTCTGCTCTTGCCTGGCCAATTAAGGTCGCCGTTAAAACTTATAATCCATTTATTGTTTAAATATAACGTTATTTTCAACAAAAAAAATCTAAAATTAGATTTATAAAAATGATAATATTTTTATTTTGAATTTGAGAACACAAAACATTTACAACTGCACTGCACTGCCGAATACAAGCTATTGACCTTGAAGTGAATTATACAATAAATGAACTATTAATTGGTTTTTGTATTACATGTATATTTTAAGAACTAATATTGCGATAGAATTTCAAGAAATTGTTTTATAAATATCGATTTTTTAATGAAATTTCTTTTGATAATGATAAAGGTTATTATCATGAAAATGTGCTAATTAATATGATTTTAAAGGTTCGATTATCAAGGTTCTCGAATAGTATATTTTTTATAATCATAAAAAAATATTTCATTATATTTTTAATTCATAACAAAAGCATTAAATCAATACACATATAATAAGTGAATTAAGTTTAAAAATAGGCTTTTATTCTCATTTTGTATGCTTTAAAAAAATTCTATCTCGTTGTCAATTCCAAATTAATTTAAATATCAATGTCATGGTTAGTTTTATAACACTTTACAATATTGTTTACAGTTTTCTATTTGTTATTAAATATTCAAATTAAAATACGAACTTTGCCAGAATTATTCAATCCATTTCCCTTCCAGTTATTGAAGGACACATTCCCATTTTTTAAAAATAATTTAGTATTGTTTATTAAACTTATAATTCTTTTGTCGAAATTACTATTTAATTCAAATGATATTAAATCGAATGAATGAATAAATGATATAATTTTTGTGTTAATGTATATTAATAGAAAAATTTAACAATTGTATTGTTATTTTTTAAAAAAAACTGATATTTAAAACTGTAATCTCTATAATAACTATGATTTACTATAACCTCAGAAATGTTTAAAATTACTCCTGGTGTGTACCTAGTTCATTGTTATACAAAAGATAAATTATTCAATGAGAGAATATACTGTATAATCATATTTTCAAAAATTGTTTCTATAATTCTATTTATAAAATGAAAATATTGTTATTTTAATTTAAGAACACAATTAACTACAACTGCTTTATAAAAACAATTTGTTCTTGAAGTGAATTATAGAATAAATGAACTATTAATTGATTTTTGTATTACATGAATATTTATAACTAATATTGCGATAAAATTTCAGGAAATGGTTTTATGAATATCGATTTCCTAATGCAATTCCATTAAATAATGATCAAGGTTATTATCATGAAAATGTGATAATTATTATGATTTTCAAGGTTCAATTATCAAGGTTCTCGAATAGAATTATTCATACAAAATATTTAATTGTATTTTTCATTTATAGCGAAAGCATTGAAGTTTTGAACAGAATATACGGTTTTTAGTGAATTTCGTTTTCAAAATGGATTTAAGTATTTGTTTACCACAAGAGTTGGTCATCAAATCAGTTGACAATCATTTATATAGAATTGGTTTATGTATTAAAAACAGTGATAATAATAATGAACACAAAAGACATGTCTTTCATAAACCGATTAATGTTTTCATTGTTTTGTGCATAAATTTAATTAAATATATAGCTATTTATAATTCTGACGAACAATTCCTCTTCGCCCATATTGTCCTTGGTGATTGTTATGTCTTCTATAATATTAGTAAACAATTCTCTTTTGGTGCTATTATATCGAATATCTTCGCATTGAGTCTATTCTTAACCTATTATTACAATCATAAGAATGACATAAAACCGACATTTCTTCGCGTGTTTCAAATGATGTCGGATTTGGTTTCGCCTAAAGATATGGGACTCAGAAATGAAGAGTTTGTCAAACAATTAGTTAGCAAAACGAGAAATATTTTTCGAATAATTAAATTTAATAATAACAAAATTATACCTTTTCTTACATTCAGTCTTATTTTTATACCATTTCTCCTAAACTGTACTTCAATTCAAGTATTGATATTTGGTTTTCCGAATGCAGTCTTATTTTCATTATTTTGTTATCACTTACTTAATATAATAACTTATAATTCAATTTATTTTTATATTCTTTGCTATTATTTGAAACATAAAATCAAAACAATTAATAAAATGTCGAATAAATTACATAACGTTTCAATGCATTCGTTGCGAACAATCGCTGTAATGATTGGCAAATATAATGCAATTTATCGTGAGATTAATGAATACGACAATAGGTTTTGGTCTAAATTTTTGTTTTTCTTTTGGACGATTTGGGGAACCGTTTGTGTGTTCATAACACTTGTGTTTTTTTTCATGAAATTTGAATTATTCATTAAATTAATATTATTTTATTGTATGATTGTCGCAATCACATTATTCCTCTTTATTATATACATCGCTTCGTCAGTGAATTACGAGGCGAACAAATCGTATAAAATATTGAATCAAATTATGTGTCAATACTTTTTGAGAGGAAATCATAGGAATAGTAAAGAAAGAATTCCTATTCATTTGATGTTTAAGGTATTGTTTGAACGAATATATTCTATAAAAATAATAATTAATATTAATTAATATTAATTTAATTTATCTTTTTTTCATAGCTATTTAATACGATTGAAAGAACTGCCCAAAAAAGGGTCGGATTTACATGTTTTCGGTTATTTGTTATCAATTACTTCCGCTGTTATGAAGTGAGAGAACAAACAATCTGTGATTTAATGTCATTTCAATCCAAACATCTCTTCCTTTCAGATCCTCTCACTCTTATGTATACTCTTTTTGAAAGTATATGAAGTCAACCGAATATCTTACCTAAACTGAAGTTTTTTGTGTAATTCAAATGCAATTTATTGTTAAAATTCATATAATTAATAAAATCTTGAAAAATGTTCCTAAAATGCATGTCAAAACATTTTTTGCGGGTGTTTTGTATTGTGTTTGGTATATAAATGTGAATAATGACAAAACGTTTTCGGATTACAGACTCGAATAATTCTTATTATTTTAATTTGAAACAATTGTTTTCTCATAAATTTTTCTATATACATTTATAAAGCTGTAATGTGTTTAATTAATATGATATTCTATAATCGGTAGCATGTTTTAAGGCACGCTTGGCTCTAATTTTAGACCATCCAATAAATAAATAAATGTTCACTGATTTGAATTATTTTGTCATTTGATTTTTGTAAACTAATTTATAAAACTGTAATTTCTTTAATAAAAAATTTTTTCTATAAGCAGTGGTTTGTTTTGGTTTATTCTTGGTATAAAATCAATCAATAAAAGATCATTTTTTCACTTATAGAGAATATGATCACATTTTCTAAATTGTTTTTCTCTAATTTTATTTATAAAATAAATATATTTGATGTCAAATATTATGAAAAATAATTAAATATAAATATTATAAAAAACTATAATTTGTATAAAAAACATATTTATAAAACTGTAATGTCTTTATTCAATATGACTTTCTATAAGCTGTTGTATTATTTGATTTATTCTTGGTTTCTATCTTGATCAATTTATCGAAATTGTTTTTCTTGAATTTTATTAATAAAAATAAATTTATTTTATATCAAATATTATGACTAATAATTTTATTTTTAATGTTAAAAACTGATATTTTGTTATACTATAGAATATTGTTCACTTAATTTGATGTTAATGAACAGTGGTAATTGTTGTGATAACATTTACTCATGACCAGATTTTGACTGTGCATTTAGTAAACTGTTTTAGTATTGACGACAGTCTCTGATTGTAATAAAGATTTGTTTATTGTTTTATTTGTGACTAAATTGTGATTTTGTTGGACATTGTTTGTGGTGACCATCGGGTGCAGTATTTGGCGCTAAGTAACTGCTCCCGCACAACCAAATACTACAATACTGTATATCATAAAAATCGATAAAATTTTTAAATAATATTTAACAAAAACAATTAAGATTTTGAAAAACAATAAATTTTTAATTAAAGAACTACATTAAATGCAAAAATATTTTGAATTTTAAAAATTATTTTCTTTTAAAAAACTGTAATTTTCTTAAAGTAATAAAAGATTTATCATTTAAATTATTATCAGAAAATGTTCCCGATTGTGGTGATCCGAAATATTCATGAGAATAGTGACAGTAGATAATATCAGTCTACATCTAGGTCCTAGACCACATCCGGAAGGCTTAACTATGGTTAAGCTATGATATAAATAACAAAAATACTCTATGAATGCTGTTATGATCACCACATTTTAACTTGTTTATTTATTCTGTGCTACAATCTCGGTTAGAAACAGTTTTGTTAAACAGAATATTCTTTTATTCCTATTCAATAATCATCATAAAAATGAATTCAATTTCTTCTTATTTGTTTTATTTTCATATTTTTCAATATCATAAACTGTAATCTATTTTTAAAAATCTGATTTAGTATAAGCTTTGATATAATTCGTTATATTTGGACAAAAAAACACTGGCATAATTAGTCTGTGCTGAATAAAAAAAAATTATTTCTTTTAAAAAACGAATAATTATTGTTGTTTTGGTCCCATAATAAAAGCAATGATTTTGAATGGTATTAATCGAAGAAACAAAAAATGAAATCAATTCTCATTATTGTCTTTTAATTTTTAATTCAATTCTTTAAACTGTATTTATTTAATAAAAAACAAATTATTTTGAGAGCACATGATTGAGTAAATTGAAAATGATTTTTACTTTAATTTTTTGTTAGCACCGGTAGTGGGTTCGAAGAAAGCCATGTTAAAGACAGTTAATGTTAAAGCTTCTATCTGTGACATGTACTGGACAGTCGTTTATCGCACGTACGATTGAATCACGTTATGCACACGTAATCATTGTCGACATTGGGGTCAGTTGTTGTCAACCAATACAACAATAACAACAAAAACACTCTTTGAGTGCTTTTAATCTGTTGTTCTTTGATGTTATGAAAGGGTTTTGAATTTTTTTTTTTTACAAATAAATTCATTTTGAAAATTGTTTTTTTAGAATAATTTCATCAAAGTAATAATCATAGCAATAGACATAGAATTGAGTTTAAAAATAAGTTTTATTCTCAATTTGAATGCATTAAAATATTCGCTCACGTTTTGCTCGTCCAAACTATTTTAACAGGCATGCTCAGAGCTTGAGTGAGGGGCTGACTAGAGAACGTAGTTTATGCCACATTAGTGCTTATGTTTCACTCAACCTCCTCTCTCAACTATATAGCACACACATCAATACTGTTTACGCTGTGGCATAAATCCTGGCATAATGAGCATCGCTGCTATTTTAAAATTTAAATATCAATGTTATTGTTAATTTTATAACACATTTCTATATTGTTTACAGTTTGCTATATTGTATTTTGTATAAAACTGTTAATAATTGCAACATTGTTTTCAAACATGAATGCTTTCTATTATTTGAATCTATGATAATTGTTTTGTTAACTTATTTATAAAACTGTAATGTATTTAATAAATATGACATTCTATAAGCTCTGATATGTTTTTTTTATGCTTGGTTTGAAAACGACAGTCTATTTTGAGCACATGAAAATCAAATGAATTGAACATTACTTTTCTTCTTATTTATTGTTTGCAGCCATAGTGAGTCCGAAGTAAGCCATAGGAGAAACAACTGATGTTTAAGTGATATATTCTGTTCAGTCGTTTATCGCACGTACGGTTGAATCACGTTATGTACACGTAATCTCTACCGACATTCGGGACACTATTTGAGTGCTTTTAATGTGTTGTTCAATGATATTATGAATAGGTTTTGATTTTCATTTATAAAAATGTGTTGTTTTAATACATTCATCAAATTTATAGACATTTAATAAGTGAATTGAGTTTATAAATAAGTTTTATTATCAATTTGAATGCATTAAAATATGTGTTTATGAAGTCTTATCCCAAAATAATTTAGATATCAATGTTATGATTAGTTTTATAACACTTTTCAATATTATCTACAGTTTTCTATTTGATATTAAATATTTAAAATAATATAGGGATATTTCCAGAATAATTGACTCCTGTTCCCTCCCGTAACTGAAAACAAATATTCCCCTTCCATTTCCTCCCGATATAGAAACAGTGATATATTTAATAAATATTGTTTTGTTTCTGATTATTCATTTGTCGAAATTACTATTTAATTCAAATGATATTAAATCGTATGAATGAATAAATGCGATATATTTTTATGTTAATGTATATAAATTTTTGAAACAATATCTCAAACTGTAATGTTTTTAATAAATAAGATTTTGCATTGGCTTTCATGTATTTCATATCTAACTCTTGGCCTCACTTAATAAAACAGTATCTCTTAATGAGTATAACATTTTCAGTTTTTGCATTAATATTATGAATTTGTTTAGATTTCTTCAAAGATTTCTTGAGAATTTTATTTTTTAAAATAGACTTTTTAATTCTCTAAACAATGGCAGTAATTAAAAAAATCATTGATTTGTATATTATTTTATAAAAAAAACTGTAATTCATTTAATAAATACGATTCACAATATAGTTCGATGTGTTTGTGATAATAAATGGACCATACAAAATGGATTCTTATTACATCTTCGTCAAAACTATTTATCCATTTATTGTTTAAATATAAATTTTTGACTCCCGTTCCTTTCTTGACTTCAAAATTTTGTTTTGATTTAATTTTTCATTCATTAAAGAATAGCAAACTGTAATGTATTGATTAAATAATGTTTTGTTTATTACTAAGAATAATAATATTTATATATACAGTAGTTATTCTAAAAATTATTCATTGCTTATGAGTAGAAAAATTTAACAATTGTTTTGTTATTTGAATTTTTTAAAAAAAACTGATATTTTAAACTGTAATTTCTATCATAACTATGATTTACTATACCTTTGATAGGTTCAGAATTACTTCTGGTTTTGTCATACGATTCGACAAACAAAATATTTACAAAACAAAAGAATAAATTATTCAATTATAGGAAATATAATTTGTTTAACAGTTGTAAAAATAAAATGTAAATGATTTCATATAAATAAAAATTAATAATATTATTATTCAGTTTAAAATAATTCTGTTATATTTTGTTCATAAAATAGTTAAGTAATAAATTGTATATGAATTTAAACGAAACAATTTTTTGCTGTAATTTAATCACAGTATAATTAACTTTAATATATTTATAAAATTGCATTTATTTTAAAAATATTGTGAATAATGTTAATATGATTGGAGAGGAGATCTGTCACTAAAATATATTTAGGCCACTAAATGGCAATTCTTTTATTGCTTGAATTTTAAAACAATATTTAAAATTGTAAAATCTTTTATAAATAAGATATTCTATATATTCTTATATATTGTCTGTTTTTAATTGGGAAGATTTATACCAAAGAATTTTTTCAATGATAAAAATTTAACTAAATTTTGTAATGTTTTTTAAATAAAATATATTTTTAATATAAAAATGAAATTAGATTTAAGTTTAATAAAAATGAATTCTTGTTATTCTATAGATTCTTGTCTTCAGAAATATACAGAATGTCAATAATATTAATTATTGTGCCCGAAGTGCACATGAAAACTACTTTTTCCACATGTGTTTTAAGCACTTTATATGAATAATATTTGACTCTTTGTTAATAATAAAAATATTCTATGAATTGCAGAAAAAGAATGTAATTCATGTGAAATAAATTCGCATAAAAATGGATTAAATGTTTTATTTTAATTCTCATTCATTTTGACAACGATTAACTAAAATACATTATTTTAGGGCATATTTTGAATGTTGAAAATTCTGTATTGAGTAACAAGTTTTAATTTTTATTATAATATGAAGACAATAAAACAAAGTGTAATTGATTTTTTAAATTGAATTTGTTATAAAACTAAATAATGACAACAAATTTTTGCTTTGTTTTTTTGCTTACAAATAGAAATTCTTTCTATTATTTGAATCTGTGTACAATTGTTTTGTCATTTGATTTTTTGTAAACTTATTTTTATAAAACTGTAATGTCTTTAATAAATAAGAGTTTTTATAAGATCTGATATGTTTTTCTAATGTTTGGGCTAAAATAATGGGAAGATTAAATAACTTGTTTGTTTAAAAATTGTTCTTTTGGTCCCACAATAAAAGTAATGATTTTGAATCGTATTAATCGCTATAAATAAGATCGATTTTGCATTAATTTATTTTAAATTTTTAATTAATTTTCTTATCGCACGTACGGTTGACTCACGTTATGTACACGTAATCACTGTCGACATTTGGGTCATTTGTTGTCAAACAATAGCACAATAACAACAAAAACACTCTTTGAGTGCTTTTAATGTGTTGTTCAATGATATTGTAGACAGAAATTAAAATTTCTTATTTAGTGATTTGTTATATAAACAAATCTTAACGAATATATTAATGTTTTCAGTATTGAATTATAAACAATATATCATTTCCTTTTATGCAAACATTTATCTATGCTTTCGCATTGACTTTGAGATCAGTAGATCTCTGGCAATCAAATGTATAACTAATAAAATATATTCAATGATTTCAATACTATAATAAAGAATGTGATTTAACCGAATAGTTGGCCTCATTGGCCTTCAATGGCGTCCGCGACATTTGAGAGCCGCAGAGATTATAGTGAATATTGTGCTTAAATTTTATGAGAATTATTAGAATTGTGTTATTGATAACTAAAAAGTTATTCATTTTTTTTGAAACACTGTTTTAATTGACAATAACTTCAATTGTTTGTGAAAATTACTTTAATCTGAAATTCAATGAATTGCTGACATTGAGACTGGAGGTCTGGAACTAAGATATATGCGCTAACAACGAACTGCTCGGCCAAACGGAACTGGAGTTGGCGTCGCTCATAGCCTGCGATACGAGGCCTTTGAAAAAGAGACTCAAACTCGAGATAAATGATAGCAAAACTGTTGGACAGGTGTTAATGATGGAGAACATCGACGGAACCGACACTCAGGTCTATAGGAGTGAAGTCATTCACAACACATTAGGCCCAAAGTGAAGTGAGTTTACGCTACGCGTGGAAGACCTGTGCGATTGTGATCACCACAGGCGCCTGAAGATAGCGTGCCATGATTGGGACAGACATACCAGCGACGACTTCATCGGCGCCGTCAGCACAAGTATGCACGAATTGAACCGCCGTTTTTCGGACAGCAAATCATTTGCGTTGAAAAGAGAGCAAAGCTTTTGTGAAATACAAACGAAACGACGTTTGGATTCAGAGATAAAATCATTTATAAAAAAGTCTTTTAATGAAAACAATGAAAACGAATGCAAACGAAAGTTGTGGTCAATTAATGGTAAAGAGACAACACTTCAGACAAGGGCCCACTTTTGTCGATTACATACAAAGTGGCGGAACCCAAATGCATATGATATGTGCCATTAACTGCACTAATGGACAACCCTTTCCCTGGGAGGACGAAGTGAACGAAATCAACACACCCAACATATCCCTTGGCCTTCTTCGACAACAACCCACTGAAGATGTTACGATGGACTCACTTGATGGTGTTACGATGGAATCATTCATAGCCGAAGAGAACTTCCTTCAGAACTGTCTCGTTGTCTGCGATGAGTCGACAGATGAGTACGACAGCCACTACATGCCTAATGGACAACAACCGTATGAAGTCTAGCCATCACCTACTCCCTGGCCATCGCCTACAAAACGGCAACACAAACAGCACAGCGATCAGTTACAACACCCTGGTCATTACATACAGTCTAACTGTAGTGTACATGACCATTGTATTCGCTAAGACCGTTACTCACCAGACAACAGAAATGGGCACATTCTCACATTGTCACACCTACTATAAAGTACGTGTCACTCTAAGTGGCACAGTACTCATTCAGCTGGCACTCTAAGTGTAATCATCAGCGAAATGATTTAGACATAGACATCGTATTGGGTATCGTTTTTCTATAATTTTTGTTTTAATTAACATTTCCAAAAGTAAATGGACATTGATTCGATATAGAGGTGTGCCATGAGAAGCCCTTACTCTAAAATTGACAAGAATTTGCATAAATTATGCAAATTATAAGTTGCAATAGATTTACCGCCACTCCCAGCACCCGCTTTCCGCAAAGCAAATTAATTGTCCTTGATTAAGATATTGTCAACCGGATGGGAGGAAGGAATGCAAACAAAATTTGCTCAAATACAGTACATGTGCCCATATATGGACAGTAATGCAGAGAATCCTATGACTCGAAATGCTTTTGCGTCAAAAGTCTTTACCAAAAAGGAGAGGTCAAAACAGTGGGAAAATAATGTATGACAGTTGTGAATATAGGTTATTATGAATAAAGCAGATTAAGAATATCTATATGAACTGATAGTGAAAGTGAATATAATTTAAGTGATCCTTAAAGAAATCAAAGAATAATGCTGTAGTGAAGCAGAATATAGTAGCAAAATCACTTAATGATCAGAGTTTTCAACCTGTTAGCGACCTTTCATTTAAATTTTGGGAATTGGTTCGAAACAATTCCCGAATCATTGCTCATCGATATCGACAGTCAAACTGTCCCGGTATCTGCAGTGCCTACTGTCTGTCTAACAGTCAGTTGTATAGACACTGATAACGCTTAGCTGGTGGTTAACTCTGATCAAACGCAATCAATACTTCTTAGCACAGGTCACTAATGAAGAATAAGAACAAACATTCATTGTTCTTAACATATAGATATAGAATAATGACAAAGGGTTTTTACTACGTGTCTCTAAATCGTTGAAAGTTATAAATTATTGACATTTGAAATACATGAAAGCTTTAGTATTCGTCGACGAATTAATACAGAACAATTGTTTAGAGTATATAAAAGTTAATTAACTATTAGAACTCATTCACTTCGCGAAGCAAATATAAGATGTACTATTTGAATATTTTGGAAATTTTATAAGAATTTAGAATATACTATGAATGAGAATAGAATTCATGTCGACTATAAGAGAATACAAGCAATAATTGAGATAAAAGGCCTTCAAATCAAAGAAAATCTCAGTTTATTACTTGGACTGTAATTCTTATAATGAATTCATTGAAACAATTGCTACTCATTGTATGAGCTCATAAAAGATTATATAAATTTGAATTAGGAATACAAAGAATTATTCGCTAAACTAAAGCTATATTAAGACATTAGAAACCTATTAATTGAAACCTATTTGAGAACCAATGCAAGCATATAGTCATTGGATAAATGTAATTCACCTAAACACTGACACAAAGCTATGGCTTTCAATAATACATATTTGACGAAAATGTGCCTTTAAAGAAATATAAATCACTGTCCGCTTCCGATATAAGAGATCGCTATTAAGAAGAGGGTGGTCTAACCACTTGCCTTCCATCGCTGATTAATTTACTCCGAGTCGAACTCTGATGTCAAAATCAGCTGCCTATACTGTATCCGTTATTCCCACAAATCCAACGCATATCAACAAGACCCTGGTTATCGCCAGCTCTAAACTGATAACGCAATGACGAGAAAAGTTGTGGAAAAATTTTTTTATTGTGGTTACCGTTCGTTCGAACGGATATACATATTAAACGTTCTTAAAGAATATATAATTCTTTATTTTATTCTATAATTTTATATTAATCAAAGAATTTTTCGTATGTTTAATGGTTTGTTTTGTATTAGAGAAAGAATTTTTAAAGAATTGTGTAATTTTTGGAATTTTTTTTGAAACCTTATTTGATTGAATTTATGTATGAAATGAAAGTTTATATATTGTATGAATTTTTGATTGTGTTTATAATTTTAATTTTAATTTTTTTTTTGCAATTATTGTTATTTTAAAATGCTTTTAAAATCTTTAACAAAAGGGGTATCTGTAGACAGAAATTAAA
>JAQIXR010001364.1:0-13067 GCA_034700825.1 Quadroppia sp. Gr-Ori-00064
TTAGATATTAACAGTTATTACAAAACTCAGTCAAAAAGTATTTATCATTTGATGCAAAACAAGTCGTTTTAATATATAATGAAATTCAGTCCATTATTATATGAAAGCACAATTGAACCAATTTTTCTTAAATACGATACTCTTTGAGGAAGTTTTCAATGAATGCAAACAGAGTTAGACATCGAAGAGACACCGCTTCACAATTGACATACAATTAAGGGGTAAAAGATTTAATAATAATTTAAAGGTGAAAATGAAAGTCAATTAATAGTGGTTTTGTTGTGAAGAAAATATGAGCAAAACTTAATATGAAATGACATTCACTTTTGGCTCAACAGGTATTCAATGAGAAGAGGTGGGAAAGTATGCTTTGCTATCGACATCTCTCAGTCTTTATTCAAGTCTTTGTTAACTTTTTTAATGCATTGCATAACAAGACTTTCAGGTTTTCGATGTCTGTGCTCTTTATTGCACTGTAGGGCCAGAGTCTCATCACAAGCGCAGGTATGAAAGGATGAGCGCAGGGATGAGACAGAGATGAAAGAGCATACAAATGGAAATAAAAGTTTTTGTGAAGTTATAAAACTTTTTAATTGGTTTTGATTTTGATTTTGATTTCGCCGACAAAGCGATAACTCTTTTATGTACACAATTATTGATATTAACACTAAGTGTAATATAAATAATTAAAGCCTTATATAATATAAGTTATATTAATATAATATTAAAAAAGCTATGAATTGTTGTAATAAAAATCTTTCGTTTAATTTCTATATTTAGTCAAACAAAAAGTAATACAAAAATAAATAAATTATTCACTATTTAAACAAATCTAATGATTGTTATGAATGAATAATTCCTATAAACACATCCAATGACATAATTGTTAAAATTATAGATATTTTAAGAAATCAAATGAAATTTTGATGTTTAAAAATAACTACATTTATTCAATTATTAGTGAACGCCCTTTCCTTTAGTTAACATTTAATTGATCATAGCTTAAACCCAATGTCAAAACAGACCATTAGTTTCATTCATCAATTTATTACTTGTAAACGACTTCACAAATAGTTGACAATTGTTTGTGGAATACCTTATTATATGTGCAATGAATGACAAAAGTTGTAACAATTTTGAGTTAATCATTGATTCCAAGAATTAATTTCATGAATCAGTTTAGGTAAACACAGGCAAAGGAATGTTGAAATGATGACAAACAGATAAGAGTTCTTTGTTATCAATTTCATAAATGCCAAAACACTTGACACCAAAACCTATTGATATTTTTATTTATATATGTTTTGCAAAGTATTTGATAATAGATTTAATGTTTTAAAAGAGTCAAAAAAGTCATTCAAATTAAGTATTATTAAAACATATGATTTAAAGACAAAGAGTTGACAACTGAATGAAAGATAACTGAGTCGTGAGGAGTGTCTCAAATAATGTCAGTTATAATCAAATATTCAATGAATAGCAAATTGATTTCAATTAAGTGAACGCCTTTTCCTTCCTCTCAATGATTATCGGAAAACAGGTCTTAATATACATGTGAAAACATCATTAGATTTACTTATGGTTAGACTTAACAATGATTTACTATAAATGTCATCACAAATGTCATCACAAATGTTGACACAAATAGAGAAAGTGTGATATAATATAATATAATGAAAGACAACTTTTTGATATAAAATGCAATAAATACTCGAAGAATCAATACCTGTGTCGACGGGAAGTAATTTTTTAAGAGTTACACAATTAGTTTGTGAACCGGAGTTGGTATGAGAGCCGGTATCTTCGCCATCAAGAGTCGGCCCTTTCGGCACCACTCGGTTTAAAAACTTCCACATAAGCCGACAAACTATTATAGCAGTAATGGTGAGAATAACAGAGTTTTTGGCATTAGTTGATAGAGTGTTGTTATTCTCCATTACATTAGACTTTAGTCGATATGAATAGCAAACAAATGATATTTGTAATCAAAAGGTATTAAGAGATGCGCTAATATTGCCATAATATTGCACAAACATTTTTAATGTAAAGATTTTTATTGCACTCAATATAAAGTGATTGTATTATCAAAAATACAGAAAAAAGTACAAAAACTTTGCTACAAAATCGTGTGTTTGAATAATTAGAAGATTCGCTACTTTTCCTATAATATTATAATTAAGTCAAGGATATTATCGTTGAATATGGGCTCAGATCTGAGACAAAACATTTAAAGTTAGCGTAAATAAGAGAAAAAATGCATATTTTACTCAAAAAAGTGATAATTATAGAGAATTGGCTCATAAAATAAAAATACTATAAATCAAATCAAAAGCATTTACACTATATTTGGTTTCTATGAGAAAGCGTTAAAAATAAAAGTAATTAAAATTTGATTCACTTTCAGAGGTATGAAATCAAAGGACAATATTTTAATAATGTGTTATTAGGTATTGATAGAGTTTTTGGAGGCAATGGAATGAATGAATGGCTCAAAGGGGCGGAAATGAATATTTATTTGATTTACATTAGTATTGGTTTTATATGTTTATTGTTGACAGAGATGTAATGAATGTAAAGTTATTCTCATATCATATAATCATATAATTAAAAGATATCACAAATATATTAATAGTCAATAAAATTCAAACAAATTCTAAAACTATTTTTTGTATTTTAAATTCAATTCAAGCCATAAATATATAATAAAACTTAAATATTATGTTTTAAACGAATAAAATAAATTTTAAATAAATTTTACCAAAATTTAGTTTTCTATTTAACATATCAAAAATATTTGTTTTTTGCTAACATTTAGTGTTTTATTGCACTTTAAATATTATTTAACTCATAAACACTTCATTTAAGAATTTTAAATTAAGTTATCATAAAATTATCGATAATATGATAAAAATTACTAAATTCTTTGAAATCATTACAAATCATAATTAATGAGAAAAAGTCTAAACTTTCTAATACTATAGACAAGAGTTGTTCATATCTTAAAGACAAGAGGATTTCAAATATATTTAAAAGAGAATTAAATAAATTTTTTGCAATAAATGCGGGAAAAATCAAATTAAAAATTGAAAAAATATTATTTAATTGGCATTGAATTGAAAATAAGTGAAAGGAAATGAGGCCATAACTATAGGCCATACTTATGAACAAATTATAATACATATAAACATCTAATGGGAAAAAGTCAATGATTTGAACCATTTGATTAAGTTATGCTCTGTATCGATGGCAAGGCTGGGGAACAGGTGATGGAAAATGTTATTAACAGCAAATATAGTGAGAAAAAACTTTACAAAACGTGCTTCAAATAAGCAATTCTTTGCATTCTTGAGTAAAACTTTGCATTTTATGGCATACTTTCAAACGATTTTGATTTGCGTTCAAATCATTTTTAGTGCATTTTTATGAAAAACTTATTTTATAAATAATTATAAACAACAAAACTTTTAAACTTTTATTACACATTCATAAAACTGACGGCTTTTCAAAATATTTCAAGCATTTGTTAAGTAAACAAAAAGCAAATTAAAAGATTTGAACATTTAATAGACATATAGTGTTGGAAGAGTTGGGTAAAAGTATTTCAATTCAATGTCAATTGTTTAATATTATACTCAAAATGCATTTGAATATTATAATAGAGTTGTGTTAATATTGAATTAAATAAAAAAATTGTAAATAAAAGGCATAAATTGATAGGAAAGGCAGGTGTGTTTGGGCTCACTATTACAGCGTTAGATCAGAAAAGACGTTAAATATTTGAATTCGTGTCTAATTATTTATAGTGTATTTCAAGCATTAATTAAATAATAATAATAATAATAATGAAGATATTGATCAATAAAGAAGTTTTTAGACATTAAGCGAAACCTTGTGTTAGACTAAAGCATAAAATTGAAAATAAATGTTTTTGACAAAACAATAGAAATAAAGACAATATTAAATGAATGGTTGGTTTGAAAGAGATTTATAAATCATGTGAAACGAAATATATGTTATTAAATGTATTCATTAAACAATAATTTTTCAATTCATATCTCATTACAAATTAATTTCAATGATAACAATAATTATGAAAATAATAAGCACTTATTGATTGAAAATGTGAAGAATTTTTAAGAATTTGATGAAAAGAAAGTAATTATATGTTGTCTTAAAACTAAAAACTCCTACAAAAACAATCTTATAATTCGTTGACATTAAGTGAACGAAAGAGAAAAATATATTAGTCTTAAAAGCGAGAAATACTGAAATTATTTGATCACAGTTTGTATTAAATTAGAAGAACAGGTAGTTCTTAGTTCTTCACATCCGACAGAATAATAGACTTTTTAAAATAACTTTTCTCTGCCTTCGGTTCAGTGATTGTCTCATTGGTATTGAGTTTGGGTTTGGGTTTAAAAGTCATGAATCGTAACGCTATTGACTTCAAATTAAGGGAACAACTCTTTCGACAATGACTGGAGAAAATCAAATAATAACCAAATTTACGACTGTTTTCAAACAACTCGTAAATCATGAATCGAGTAAATCAGGTAAAGCACAGTCAGATTGCGAGCTGAGAGAGAGGCGCATATCATAAAAGGGGACCCGATTTGGAAAATGTATTACTGATTACAAATGCCATTGACTTGAATTGGAAACTGTTGTTTAGCACAACTCACATGAGATAAGACTAAATTATATCTACAATAACTCTAATAAAAATTTAATTTTTCATACAATAAAAAATTGCAATTTTTTGTGATTCAAGTCTTGAGATAATAGCCATTGAAATAAATTTCTTTTTGTTGAATCAGTAAATAATTTTTTTATAGCAAACATACAATTATTTAATACAGAAAAAACAATTTTATTGTCATTTTGTTTGACAAATGTTTCATAAGATCATAAAAAAGACAAACAATTGATATCAACGAAAAAAAGTTAATTAAAATCCTTGAAAATTACATATTTATTAAAAGTTTTATAAATGAGATGACATTACATTATAAACCAAAAACCCATGAAATGAAAATATTTTCAGAATATATTCATATAAACTATTCTCCAAATCTAAAAGAACTACAAGACCTCCAGTGGTGTTCATCGCTAGCACTTGTATTATTCACACGAATGACAAATGATTGACAATTCATAAATGAGATCAAAAATGTTGTCTCTTTTGAAGAGTGTTCGGGTGTTGTCATGAAAAGTGCACACCTATTGAAGGGTCGGAAAAAGTTTTTGTAGATATTTATCACTAAAATGTGTTGAATGTGTTATTCACGACATAACAAACAAAAGAGACGACAGTTTTAACACAATCCAAATGCATATAAAAAGGGCTTTGATTTCAAAGATAATACAGACATAGAATTCATTCAATCATAAAATATGTCGGAAATAACTGTTCAATAAATGATTTTTTCTCATAATTTTCATTTATTTGTAGATAATTTTTGTTCTAAGGAATGGGAACAACAGTTTTTTGAGCCAACATTTCTTTTTTATTTATAACTAATATTAAATATAATTTTTATAAAAACTCTTTTCATTAAATTGTTTGTTTGCGAGCATTAAACGAATACTACAAAAGTTGACGAAAAAATCATTTCATATCAATTCAAAACATTTTTTTTTGACTTTCGTTTCCAAAACAATTTAATCAAAGAAGCGGTTCATAAGAGAAGAATTTTAATCGAGTCGTCGATTAGGATCAAAGTTATGCTCAGTTTATCAAAACCTATGAATTATTTCGTTTTGGTCTAAAAATAAAAATTTATTCCAGAAATAAGAACTGAATTCTTAAAAATAGTTATAATAAAACATTATAATTGAGTGCAAAGAAGAACAGAATAATTATTCAACAAAATAATTGTCAAACAATTTATTGCTTTAAATGTCTGAAAAAATGTCAAAAATGTTTAATATATCGAAAAGTTATATATTTTGATAGAGTTTGTGATCAGAAATAGCAATGAATGTAATGTTTGTCTAATATATAATAATATATTCATTGACAGCAATAGGTCTAAAGGGATGGCGCAGACATACCGGCTATAAATAGGACGATGCGATCGGCGGCGTCCAACTGGAGGATCGACAGGGGCTGGAGTTTTAGCCATTCGGTAATCACAGGAAATTCTTGGATGTGTTGATCCATAGGACAGTTACCTAACTGTAGATACCATATGGCGAATGTGGTTCTGGCCAGTCGTCTACACTCGACACAGCACTTGTCCAAGTGTTTGTCTTTGGTTGTGACCAAAATGTCCTCTGGAGTGAAATAGTGGAACAGTAGGTCTTTGGTATTGTTGAAGACTAGAGATCATGAAGACTAGAATCGGAGATATATTTCTTCAATGCATTGACAAACACTTTGAGACACTTTCAGTGATGTCTTCGTTGACAGAGATGTCGGTTATTATTGGGTTTGCGTTTCATTCAAACAATATCCAAATTTAGAGAACCGGAGGTTTAAATGAGTTGTTCCTCTAAAGAGTTGGAGCAAAGAGTGAGAGAAAAATATAGTAAATATGAGGAACTGGAGGTTAGGGACAGAGCAGAGCAGAAGGAGAAAAGCCTTACATCACAGATATGCGCAATGAAGACAAAAGTGAATCCAATTATGTCTTCAACTTCTTCTGTCGTTTACTTTATTTCAAACGATATTTATTTATATAATATTTTTAAAAACTTTTAATCATTGCAACCATTGATGGCTTTTATGGCAATTGTGACCACTTTTCAGATATGATTTGCTTCTTGTGGTCAAACAAATCAAGTCTTTGGTTATCAAAAATGTGTCTCAATTTATAAACGTCTTATTAAAAGATAATTTATTAACCATTTGATGACTGAAGAGATAAACAAATAAAAAAACTAAAAACTAAAATTCAATGTAAAAAAGTTTTTAAAGATATCCGGATTTGTTGAACAGTTTATAATATAAAAACAAAATGTAATTAATTTTTGTTTTGAACACAAATTTTTGACTTTTATTTCACAAGTTATTAAAGCATAAAATTTTTGGCATCGCTTAAGACATCGGGAGTTGAAGTGAAGTCACATTATTTGTTAGCTTTATATTCACAGCAAAAATATTATTGAAATTTATATTTTTAAAAACGTTTTTATATTATATGAAAAGATATTATGAATATTGCAAATGATTTGTAACTTAGCGACAGATTTGTGGCTCTTGTCAGATGTCTTTCACTGTATTCACCATTAAATCAATACATATCACAACATATATTACACTCGTTTTTGTCACTTATTATTATATTCTTATTATTCAATATTTATATCACATTTGCATTGATTGAGTTCACAATCAACCACTGATTGCCACTTTTGCCCGACCGAGAGATGGCTTATGAATGAATGGTATGAAAGTTATTTCAGAGGTCTGTCCACTCATTCACTACAGCACTGAATGAGTTTATGCTTTACTTTAACAATGCTTTACTCAGTGTTGAGTCACTCATGAATTGTGAGCAAAATCATTGATTTTTACTTTAAACTTGAATTAGACTAAAATATTACCAAACATATGATGGCATCGTATGGTAGGTATAGTAGGTATGGTATGCACAACACATATGCATATTCACACTATTCTAAGCAATAATTTTTATTTAAAATATTTTAATTAAATGTTTACAAAACTATATGACAGACAAGACTTGAAATAGACTGACATAAGAGCGCAGTCTATAATGAGATACTTGTGCTCTAATATCGATCGCATGTGTGAATCATTCCTTCACAAAGTCTATGGCTCTCTCGATGTCTATGTCTGTAATGAACTCTCACTTTAGAGTCATCTCATTGTCAGCGACCGAACCGTCAAAACAATCGGTGCAAAAGAGTTGCATAATATAACTCATAGACTGAACACGTTTTTAGTTTATTTACCTCTACTTTACTGAAGCTGTCAAACAGGTATTGCATATAAAGACTCTCTCATCACGACATGCCAATAGCACTGGCTGTCATACCTGGCCTTTACTCAGCTTTCAGTATAATTAGTGTTATATTTCGTGTTTGCAAACATTGAAAATAATATAAGAAATAATAATAGCAAAGGAATTGCAATTCATAGCATATGTCGATTACAGACAAATTGGAGACAAGGGTTATGTCAGACAGAGGTATGGGATGTGGAATGAGATATGCATTTGAAATGAGTTTATTTTTAGAAATTCATTCAAAGTATTCAAAAAATAATATAAATCTTAACAAAACTTTATATAAGATTCAATACAATGACGATTCTATTGTTGCTCAGCCCCACCCCTACTGTCCCCCTGTGGCCATCAAATGATGGCAATGTATTGACATTAATGTCTATTAAACGACAAAACAATTAACGAATAAATATAAAAAACTTTAATTTGATTCAAACGACAATAAAATACAAAATAATTATATATGTATTAATCGTCACAATTAAGGGGCGGTCTGTTTATAGAGTTCTTCTTGATTGAGCGAACTGTCCATCCGATGCTCTCATTGACGCCATCACTAGAAGTCAATCAGATGTCAATTGTCTGAATCAATGACACAATTGTTTACCCCTTGAGAGCAGAAGCAGAAACCAAATGATAGTCTCGTTTTCCAATGAGTT
The DNA here is from genome assembly GCA_034700825.1 of Quadroppia sp. Gr-Ori-00064. NCBI lineage: Eukaryota > Metazoa > Arthropoda > Arachnida > Sarcoptiformes > Quadroppiidae > Quadroppia > Quadroppia sp. Gr-Ori-00064. The sequence continues at coordinate 8,633 of JAQIXR010001364.1, forward strand.
GACCATTGGTTAAGAAGACATCTCTTATTCTATTGGCCGAAAGCGAGTCCTGAGTGAAGATATCATTGATTATTACCATTAAAATAATTGAATTCATTACTGGAATGTCCTGTTTGTTGGCCACCAAAAGCAGTGGAACTCCTTTCAAAGTATCATTTGTTATCATTTTGTCTGAAATGATAATTGAATTGAAAGCAGATCTCAAATATGAAGACAATTCACACGAACCGAAGGCTTGTTTCGAGTCTTCGAGTCTTTCTTTGTCAGAGGAATCGATGACATAAATGACTGCATGAGATTCAGCGAAATACTGGCCATAGATATTATCTTATAAATTGTGGCACTCATTGGAACCGATGTGACAAACCTTATCCCAAAGACTCTGCAGTTCTGTCTGTCCGCCCAAATCCCAGAAGTTTAGTATCAGTCCTTCGGTGTCAATGCGGCCGATATTGAGTCCAACGGTTGCCGTAATCTTCTGAAGATTCACCCCTTTGTAGTGTCTGTTCAATTGGGTCTTTGACTGTTCCAGGAAAGTAGTCTTTCCCGCATTGTCCAGACCTAAGATCAATACAAAATACTCTTCGCGTCGGAACAGATATTTCCACAAACCATACAATAAGGAAAACATTTTTTTTCAAACATATATTTCATCCAAAAATACTTTGTTTGACTTCAACTCATTTATAGTCAAATGATTTGTTTAATTAAAAACAATATTAATTGAAAGACAAAAACAAAATCAATTTAAAGTCAATTAAATTACATTTCAATCACATGTTTGTCAACAAAATCACAACAAATGCTAAAACCAGTCATAAATAACGTCAATAAATGAAAACACTTTCAATTGATTGAAATGTTTTAATTGAAATGAATTTTCACTTAAAAAATACATTCAATTATTAGTGAAAAATTAGTTAACAATTCATTGTCTAATTAATCAGTCGATGATTTGTCGTCTTTGGGTGACTCGAGTTGTGATATATCGTGTTTGACAATAGAGATCAGGTGTTTAATGCCCTCCTGTTCTTGGGTGAGGAATGGCTTCAACTCAGACATGAGAGACGAGTCCAACGTAACCGTAACTCCCATTTGGTGTTGACTTTGCATTTGTCTCAATTGAGACATCAGTTCGTTTAGACAGCCCTGGAATTTGGTCGGCGCCGACAGCTCCGACTGTATGGCCTCTAGCCTTGCCTTCAACTGATCCTCTTCTGCTTGAATAGGAAAACCTCTTTTTCTGATCACTTCTTGAGATATCATTATTTTGAGGACTCTATTGGAGAGAGCGATGTGTTTTCGACGACATTCATCTAATTTGGATTTAGTTTCCATAACATGCCTTTCCATCGCCAGCACCTCATCGGTGATCACTTTGAGTCTCATTTTGTGCTGTTCTGTCTCTCGTTCCTGAAGTTTGAACCTTTCATTGAGTGCCGCAAAGCCTACTAAAGGCACCGGAATGAATCGGTTTGGGTCGGGGTTTTCATGTTTCGCCTGAGCCCACAGTCTTTCGTCAATGCCTTTCGGCGGATGATTGAGATATTCTTCGAGTTCTTGTTTACTGAGAGCCGCAAAGGGAACGACATTTAGGAAGCAATTGAGGAATACATTAATTAATTGGTTTTTGATATTCTGTTGATTAAAATAGTTCTGGAGTTGAAGAGAAGACAACGGCTTATTAGTGGTCGGGTCAGTGATCGCCAATGACAGGACAGCCCTGTTTTCGGGCAAAACTTTATTGATATCCAGTTTTATCAATAGATTTGAACCAATAATTGATTTGAAATTCTGTTCGTAAGTAAGTAGTGATGTCTTGAGCTGTGATTCGTCGACCATTTTGACCAAAAACCCTAATTTGTTCAACTCTTCATTGGAATCACTTTTTTTGTATTCAGAATAACCAATGGTTTTGAACCTATGGTTGGGATGTGTTTGGGTTAGGTCTATGGGCGCCGCGAAGGCCGAGAAGAAGGCTTTACCCGAACCCCAAAAGGCCTGAACTTTATTGAACTGAGCGATGATTTCGTCTCTTTCGTCGTTATATACTTTGGGCGCAAAGATATTCCCGGTTTGGGTTGGGGTCAACTGTGGGGCCAACTGTGAGCCCATCTGTTGTGAACTTTGACCTAATGTCGAACCCATGAAATTGAATGCTTGTTGTGGTCTTTGGGCACCAAATAGTGATGTATTGGTCGACTGCTGTCCTCCCAAACCACCAAAACTGAAGGGTTGGGTCGTTGTGGTAGGCGTTGAAAATGTGAACGGCGTTTGAGTGGAACCGAAGGCTGGAAGCGATGAAGAAGTGTTTGATGGAAAGGGTTGGAAATTGAATGCACTTGTGGTCGGATTAGGTGTGGATTGATTGCCGAAAGCAAATGACTGACCACTCGGTTGACCAAAACCAGTCGATCCAAATAATGATGTACTTTGAGTGGTAGCCACCGATGGTTGTGGTGTACCGAAAGTGAAACCTCCGCCCGAAGTCATTGTCCACCGAATGTCAAAACAATTTAATTAAAGACAAAAATGTGTTATTTATTGAAAGAAACGTTTGAAATGAAAAACATTTCATGTGTTTATGAATCCATTCAAACATTACGTTACGAATTGACATAAAATTAATGACAAGTTTTAAAAACTTATTTTTTATTTCGTTTGAACACAAGTCTAGTCTACCAGTGCTACCAGTGCTAGTCTAGTCTAACTTATCAAACTGTTCCACTATTACCTTGATCACTTTGATTAATTTTAATCATTTGAAAATTAAATAAATATATAATATTTCATTTCAAGTAATATTTCATTAAATAGTTTTAAACTTAATTTATATTTGAATTCCTTATGAAATGTTAATAAAATTCTCGATTTTTGAACTTATTTTTGCATTTATTCCGATATTTGTTATTTGTTTTGCTATTTATTTATACAATATTAATATTTGTTGACATATTGTTTGTATAGTTAGGATTAAGTGCAATGAGGACATGGATGTAATACCCGTGCATGAGTTGTGTAACTCCAGAGCACTGTAACCAACGATCGACTCATTCGAGTCATGACTTTATCTTCAGTCAGATCTTAATCTCTCTTCAAGACTTGTGTTTATATTTAGTTCATTTGTTCACTTAATCGACGAAAACATGTCTTAAATAATGGTTTTGATGACTGTATCGACAGATGGGAACCAATTGTATATCGATTGCATTGATTGTGATCCCTTTGATTGGTTTCGTGGATCTCATCCATAAGAATAATTATGTCTTTCAGTTCAAAGTCAGTTCGTTTGACAACAATTATTCTGTTATCGATCAATACATTCCTCTTTGGCCAGAATATCATATTATAGACAAAGGTTTGTATGATTTTTGCGTTCATTTGAATTTTGAAAGTATTTTAAAATAATTATATTTTAATATTTATATTATATTTGAATGAAAAAGACTGACAAAAATGTAGAAAATGATAGCATTTAATAACAGTGTTGTTATAATGTGAACATAATCTCAAATATACTGTAAGTCTATTTAATCAGAATATAACAGATTTTCAGTTCATTTACCTTAAAATATCATAAATATATTAGACTTTTGTTTATTCTTCATTAAATCAAAGATAAATATGAATTAAAAACTTGAAATTCACTCAAATTATATATATTTTTAAATAGAAAACATTTAATTAAAACAATTTTGAAATCAAAAGAAAAGCCGAAGAAAAAGCAAATACAATACAAAGAAATATCAATTGAATAAAAACATTTCATTTGATTTATTTATCTTTTAAGATAAATATACTGTTATTTGAAGTCGTCTTAAAATAGATATGAATGAAAATATTTAGTTTAATGTTTGAGAAAAACTTTATATAAGTCATCAAAAATATAATACATTTTTGTTTAGATATATATATACACAACGAATATGCAAATGAAGAATGCATTCAATGTCTGGTCAATGTCCAAGTCATAGACCAGACATTCCTTTCCTCGTTAGCTCTTATTCTTTCAAATAGAGGAATGTTTTTTGGATTCCTTTATATGGGAATAATTAATGTAAAGATAGAGGAATAAAGCCTTTGAATTGAATTGAATTGAATCCTATTTAAGACATTTTAAAGATATATATTTGTTGGAAATGTTGACCACTTTGTTGTCACAACTTTATCCCTACAAATATTGTGGTTTCAATCATTTATGACATTTTTGACATTCAAAAAACAAAAACTGTATTAGTTTTAAAGATTTCGAGTGAACACAAAGTTTTAAATTTCCCTTCAAATCGATTCGACATTAATTTTAACTGTTTTTATATTTTGTTTCAATTCTTATTCTCAACGAAAGACTCATTTATTAGTAGGGCATTGACATTTAGTCACTAAAAACCCAAAAAATAGTCATTTATGACCCCCCAAATAGTCATTTATAGTCAGT
>JAQIXR010001365.1:0-13060 GCA_034700825.1 Quadroppia sp. Gr-Ori-00064
TTCATCGCTACAAAAGCCTACAAACCCTCAACACCCGTATACCGCCTTATGTGACCCTCACGTTCCGTCACAAAATAATTCATAAAATATAATATTATTGTTTATATATAAATCTTTTTCAGTAAAAAAAAGGCTTTGTTTTTATTAAAATAATAGAATGTTTTCATTTTAACTATTTTTATATATTTATTAAATATTTTTAAATTATATAAGAATTTGGTTAAAAAATCTGGTTTTTCTGCTTTCTTTGTATAAAATTTCAAAAGTTTTCTTCTGTTTGGTTTAAACTCTATTTTAGTTTTAATTACTTTAAGTAGAGTTAAAATAAGTTTAAATTGAATGATAGAAAGGAAGTTAAAATTAGAATTGAGTTAATTCCTGAATTGATATTATAATGAAAACTGAACAGTGCTAGGTCATCTCTACTCAAAATGATTTATTACTTTTATTAAATGAGTCACCTTGCACTAAATAATGTGCAGGTGTTGACGATAAAGATGTATATTTAGCGACAATTTATGACATATTTATTTTGTTTACAAAAGTATAATTATTTATAACTTTTTTTGTAATAAAAATATGGAATTTTATTTTACTTTCAAATTACAAAATGAAATATTGAGTTAAAAAATAATTTTTTTGTTATATTTCTTAAGGAATGAAAAATTTAATCATTTTCTTACATATCAAACAATTTTAGAATTTATTTAAATTGTTGTTTAATTGTGAAAACTATACTTTTTTCATAAATTAATATGAAATTGAAAGCGCTATTTATTTATATAATATTCCTGTATATTAAGCTTGTGTGTGATATTTTATGTCATTTAAAGCGATAAATGTTTTTATATTTTCGTAGACATCAGTGAATGAAAACATATTTTCATATTCAATATACAGAATACGAAAGAATTTTTGTTTTGCTTATTTTCAATGACTTTATTTACAAAATTTGTCTCTCAATTTATTCTAAATAATACTTATTTATCAGCGCTTTCAAAAATAATTAATTGTTTCGAAAATTGAATTTCATTTTGTAAAGAATATTTGACACAAATTATTGTTATATTTTGTTTAATAGATAAACTGTTTTTCACTTACAAGAGAGAGTGAGAGAGAGAGAGAGAGAGAGAGAGAGAGAGAGAAGAGAGAGAGAAGAGAGAGAGAGCGAGCCCTAGAGTGAGTGCAAGAATGAGGACGTAATTGTTGTTAGGTTTAAAGGTATGACTCTATGACTCGTGTATTAATAGTTGGCAACGATTTCATTGAATATTTCATTGCATTTTAGACGTAAAGCCTATTATAGACGACAAGTATTGGCTGAAAATGGCTGAAGCGGTCGAAGAAGAGACCAAAACAAGTGAAGATAACACGAAGAAGATATCGATTATCATCAAAACGGCTAAAGAAAAGGAAACGATTGAAATCAATGACAACGAAAGCGTTCAAACGGTATATAAATAACGATAAAATGGTTTGAATTTCAGTAAATGTTTTTCAATGAATATTTCCTTCAAATGTTTGACTCAATTATCAATTAATTGACATTTTCTTTCATTTGAAGCAATTGTTTGCTATTATTAAAGGGTTTTGAATTGATTTTAATGAATATAACCATTGATTGATTGATAGCTCAAAGAAATAGTTGGACAACGGTTTAAGACAGACGTCGAGAAGATATGTCTTATATTTGCCGGGAAGATATTGAAGGACACGGAGTCGTTGGACACACACAGTATGACCCCTTTGTGACCTCTTTGTGACCTTTCGGTGACATTGATCTGTGATTTGCTTTTCATATTTCATACAGAAATCAAAGACGGATTAACTGTCCATTTGGTGATACGATCGGGAAATAAGGTATAGTTTGGGATCAAATGAAGGAAACAATTGTTTTAATAAATGTTTTGACATCAAAGCCGACGACCTCTTCATCGGAACAGTCGTCACAACAGACCACCGAAGCCGCAGATAATATGGCTTCGATGGGCGCCAATGCCTTTGGATTGGGTCCACCCTTTGGGGGTCTTCAGGGTTTGGCGAATTTAGGCGTTGGGAACAGTTTTAATGAAATGTCTCAAAGAATGCAAAGAGAGGTACGAATTGTTGTGGATTTTGGTTTAAATTAAGACAATGTTTGACTGCCGGTGACTACAGATGATGTCCAACCCAGAGATGATGAGACAAATGATGGAAAACCCGATCGTTCAGTCATTGATGTCTAACCCGGATTACGTGCGAACTCTTCTCACATCTAATCCACAAATGCAACAATTAATGGAAAGGAATCCAGAGATCAGTCATATGTTGAACAATCCGGAACTGTTGCGACAGACGATGGAAATGGTTAGAAACCCATCGATGTTACAGGAGTTGATGCGAACCCAAGACCGAGCGCTCAGTAATCTTGAGTCCATTCCCGGCGGTTATAATGCGTTGAGAAGAATGTATACCGAATTACAGGAACCGATGCTCAACGCAGCCCAAGAACAGTTCGGTGGAACCAATCCATTCGCCGCCCTTTCCAACAATGAATCCAATTCCTCAGACACACTAAGAACAGAGAATAGGGATCCGTTACCAAACCCATGGGCGCCCAGAACTACTCAATCGCCCACCAGTACGACCACAACGGGTCAGACGCCCAACTCAACTACAGATATCCCGAACCCATCGGGTATGATGTCTTCGCCTGGAATGCAGTCACTTATGGAACAAATGAGATCTAATCCACAATTGGTATTGAAATACAATTTCTTATCAATTGATTTGATATTAATTGAATTGAATGAATAGATGCAAAACACCCTTAATGCCCCTTACGTTCAGTCGATGCTTCAGGTCTGACATCCCATTCCCTAACTTTTTAATGACATTTCAATTAATGATATCTTCTTAAGACAATGGCCTCCAACCCAGAACTGGCCCAACAATTGGTGGCCAATAACCCATTCTTCGCTGGAAACCCCGAAATGCAGGAACAGATGAGACAAATGATGCCACAAATGGTCCAACAAATGCAAAGCCCAGAGATGTTAAATATAGTTTCAAACCCTCAGGCGCTTAATGTGTGACACCTTTTTGATCATAACTTGAATTTGTGTTCATTTGATGTTTTATTTCAGGCAATGATCCAAATCCAACAGGGGATGGAACAGCTGCAAAGGGTGGCGCCCAATATATTTGGAATGTATGTCTTTTTGTTATTTTTTTGACTGCTTTTCATTAATTTATTTGAATCGAAAGGATTCCAAACCCCATGAACCCTATGAACCCCCTGTCGACCCCTCAGGTGAGCACAGACTCGAGCACTACTACCACTACGACGACCAACACATCCAACACAGCAAACAATGCCAACAGCGCTGCCGCGCTCTCACAGATGATGGCACAGATGTTTTCGGCCCAAACGCCACCTGAAGACAGGTATAGGAGCCAATTGGAACAGTTAGCAAATATGGGTTTCATGAACAGAGAGGCAAACATTCAGGCATTGATCGCCACATTCGGTGACGTGAACGCAGCCGTTGAGAGACTTCTTCAGACGTCTCAGCAGTAAATCCATTGAAGTATTTTCTGTTCAATAAAATGTCAACTCTTTTACTGCACTTTATGTCTACTCTTTGTTTGAATCGATTTGTTTGTTTCGAAAGAAATAATAACTGAATATTTGTTTCGTTTCTCAACAAATATTACCTAAAAATTTATAATAAAAAAGTTTTAGTGAAAATAATTTAATAATAAACGACTCTTTAGTTGAATAAGTGATTGAAATGTATGTAAGCGTCGAATCAAACGCCAATTCCAGCGATTTTTTGTAATTTATTACAAAGTTATTAATGTTTTAATTCATTGCTCTGTTATTTGAGTTGTGAATCAATTTTAAATATAATTCAAATAAAGTTTCTCTTTATATATCTCTTGTCTATTATTTTCCTCAAAACAATACTCTCATTAAAATTAATTACTTTTTGTCTTCAATTGTTTTTAAGGAAATTTAAATCAATTGTTAATTAATATTATAATTGAAATCACATTCTCTAAAGTCATCCAATAATTTGCATTCATTTCAATACAAATCGTTTGAATTGAAGACTAAAAGACATGAAAATGTTTTGCAAATCATTTCTGAGAAATACCCCTGAAATCACTTCAGGTTATGTTCAGGTCATCTATAGTTTGCCATTTTAAACGGTGCGCCAAAATGTATGAACAGGTATTGATGCACAAGTGATGGCAATCCCTGTGCTGTGCAGTACATGCCATCCCCTCTTGTGTGACGACTGACCGATAGCTATGTTATGCAAAGGACTCGATGTCTGCACTCGTTATACACTTTCATCTGATTATCGATTGGTTTAACCATAAGAAGTGTATTACAGGCAAAGCAATAGTGCTATCGATTGGACATAACTTAGTGTACGATATGTTGTATTCATAGAGTCTCTGACACTGTCTCAGACTCTGGCAAAAGAGTAAACAGTGATCGCATCGATAGGTGCTATCCATGCTATCCATAGAGCATTGGTAAGAAATACCAGTGCTTTCACTCCAATAGTTTGCTTTTAGTTATGTTTACCGTATTTGTTGAATGTGTTTATTATGGACTCAATTATTAATTATTGCTAACCTGTTGTCCACAAACACAACCCTAACACCTATTGAGGGGTAAGTCGTCTCTGAACACATCCACTCATTGTCTCTAATATTGAATAATAATAATTGAAAACAAATTTATTGAATTGAAAACAATAATTGAAATGAGATTTAATACATGACAACAAAAGCGTGAAAACTCTTAATTACAAAACATTTGTTTGACTTAATTATTATTATAAACGCTTTTCACAACTTTATTGCCTTTTATTGTTATTTGCATTCAATTCATGACATTTATTATCATTTTATTCAATGTTCTCTTAATTAAAAAACATTTCATTTCATTACTTTTGATAACAATTATTGTTTGCAATCTCTTTACTAATGAAAAGTTTGTCTCAATTTTCACTAATAATTAAAACTTTTTGTGATTTGTATTTCAGATAAAAAATAATAAAAATGTGAAACAAATTAATATTGAAATCAATTGAAAGTAATTTAATAATAGTTTTGTTATTCATATTAAATATTAATTAATATTTTGGTTGTTTTTTGTCAACATATTATCATTGATTATAACAACGATTTTTGATTGAAATCAACGAAAAAAAGTTTTTTGTTTCATATATGAAAATCAATAGTAATTAAGAGATAATAGCAAATCAAAAGTCATTTATCAAAGAGAAAATGTGGTTATCTTTGGGTCCGATATTGACTACTCATTAAAAGTTGAGACAATTATTAATGTATTATTGATTTAATGATAAGACACGGAATCGCACAATGAATTTGTCCCTGAGTTTGACTTTTGCCACTCATTTGTTACCACTTTTGGTATCACTTCTACTGACTGTCCAATTAGTTTCAACACATCAATGTCTGGACCAAAAGTGCAGTTGTTTGTACCACAAGAACAAACTGTCCGCCGATTGTTCGCTCAGGAACTTGACATCACTTCCAACGGTTTGTCCATTCAATGGGAACCACATTTTCTAACCATTATTATTGATATTCAGGGCTCGGATTCAGAGGAGGTGCAGACAATCAACTTAACCCGGAACACATTAGTTGAACTAAAGAGTGATTTCTTTTCAAATTCAAATTTACTTAATTTGCAAAAAATTTTTCTTCAAAAAGGTTTTCAATGCTTTTTTTGTGTCTAAATTTCAATAACCCTTAAGTTTGTCACCCTTTGTTTAGTGGGTTTGGAAGGAGTGAACGAAAAGGCTTTCAACAAATTGTCGAATTTGATTGAACTCGACTTAAGTGATAATAATCTGAAATCCATTCCCACCCAAGCCTTCACATCAGTACCAAAGCTACGGATATTAGACCTGTCCTCTAATCTCATTTCATCCGTTCCTAACCGTTCTTTCGTCAATCTCACAAATCTGAAGACATTATCATTAGAGAGGTATTACTGATCTAAATATGATTTTAATTATTTGCCAAAACATTGAATCATTTGATCTATTGTTCAGAAACCGAATCACTTTCATAGCCGACAATGCATTTGAAAGCCTTTCAAATCTCAATTATTTGAAGTTAAGGTAAGAAATGACATCTTTTTCTCCCTTTCCTTCTCTTCCAGTTGTCATAAATCCATAATTGAGTTGAAGTCACATTGAATTTAATAAAATTCTTTGAGGTTTTAAATAACATTTAATGCAATTATTGTGAAAAATGCGATTATTTATTAAAATTGATTTTAAGTCTAACTATTGATAAAAATAAGAGCTATTGTTATGACATAAATGACATCGAATTTAATGTGAAGTTTTTATTTTGAAAATTTTTTATGTGATAAAGAAATTGGTTTTTATTATTATTAGTGAAAACTCTATGATATATATTGGAAGCAAAACTTTGGAGCCATTAACTAAAGTCCATTCCCTAACCCTGGGATCTAACAAATGGAAGTGTGACTGCAAAATGAGATCCGTTCGTAAATATCTTTTGGCCAACACTAGGATTAATATTGTAGACGAACCCAAGTGTACGGACAGGCCTGAAGTGTGGACCCAATTGGGTAAGCGCTGACTTTTATTGCCATCCATTTCCTCAATTATTCGTCAAACTATGATTAGTACTAAATATGCGCAAAGTTTTCATTTGGTGTTTGTTTTTATATCAAAATTGTTTCACTCACTCATTGAATAAATATTATCACAAACTTTCTTATCATTTATACAAACATTTGATTCATTGGCAATAGGTTTGGATTCGTTTCTGTGTTCGCCTGTGATATCAGAGCATAGGTATGTGTCTTATGTATGTCTTAATTGATTGTGATTTTCATTGCAATTGTAATATCAAAGGCCATTAACGCTGACATTAACTAAACATTACCTAAACTTTCACTCAATATATTCACATAATATCTTCGACTCTTTGTTTTGTTTCTTATCAAATAGTTTTGCACTTTTATTGCTCTAATCTTTGACTACAATTACTGTAATTTAATTTTTGAAATCATTTTCGCAAATATAACTTAAGTTAGGATTTCATTGGAATCTAAATGTTTAGATAAATGAATGAAAGCATTAAATATAATGTGTTTTGATTTTTGAGTTTCATCTCTACTCTCAACAGTTTTGAGGAAATATTTTTGAATTAAAAAGGATTTTACGCTTAATTACTTTAAAGAATAGCTAAGAATTTAGTGAAAAACTCTTGAATATAAAGCTTTTAATATATTTTGCAATTTTTCATACAATAATCAAAGCCTTAATAAATCCTTTGATTCTCATTCTCATTGAAATTTTCGATTGGATTATTGAAGGCATCAAAAATGTTGTGAATTTTAATTAATTTTTTGGTTTATAAATCTTTGCTATAAATTGAGATCTAATCACAAATTTTATCGAAAATAATTCAAATTTTAAATAAAAAAGTGTTTAAATTAATCAAAAACTTCGGGTTTGATAAAAATGAGTCTAAAACTCAATAATTAAAAAGTATTTAATTAGTTATTTGACAATGAATTCATCAAATGATTGATGACTTTTCACAACAAACGCTACAATTATTATATATTTCTGTTATAACAGTTGAATAACTTATAAATATTTGTCTTTTAATAATAAAATAAAATTTAATGTTTACTAAAATGCTTTGATCTTCCGGTGCAGACCATCCCTGAGTCTGAATGGGAATGTTGTCAATTATATTGACTTTTAATAATAAGAGAATTAAACGAATGAATGAGTTTTGAATATTTTGTTGGCAATGGATCTATAGTCTGGCCATTGATTTAACGCTTACATATTGAATGAAATTCTCTCTTATTTTGAATTATTTGATGTGAGAAACAAATCGATTCCTAGGATTACATCACATTAGAGTGTATTAGTTGAATGTCATTAGTTTAGAGCCATTGATGAAACACAAACTCATGAGAGATATAACGAATTAAATGATATTAAATAATATTGACATTGATTTGAAATATTTTGTAATCAGATAATAGTCTAGACTTTAAGTCTATTTCTTTTGATTTCATGAATTTTTCATTCATTCAAATTAAAGGCGAAAAAATCATTTGAAATAAGGGTTTATATAAAATATATTTCTATTCTTCAGCTCTCCTGACGTTAATGTAAAAGAAGGCTCGACTTTGAGTATAGAATGCGCTGTCGTTGTGGTGTCTGAAGAAGAAAGTCAAACCTTTAACTGGTATTGGAATAATATCCCAATTCTGAACACTTCCAGAGGTTGTGGAGAAGACTGTAATATAATTACTAACAAAAGCCAACAATTTTTTATAACCGAAACTTTTAAGACAAGCAAACGATTGAACCAAAAAGTATTGAATTATTTATTTATATTCAAAACAAATGTTTTTAATTATTGAAAATATTTTTCAGTTTAAGATATCCCGACTCGAGTTGTCTTCCGTCCTTTCATTCAATTCTGGTTCTTATATTTGTATCGCACAAAACAGCGCCGGAAAGGCTCAGAGGGTTTTCAAAGTTGGGGTCACATCACCCGATCCTCACAGGAAAGTAACGGCAGCCGCGGCCTCGTCTGAGTCTCATTATGTCAATGACAGTCTTAACAACACTTTGAGTGGTATTTGTCATTAATTATAAATGAATTCATAATTTATTTGATTTTTTGTGAAGAGACCGAAACAGACAAAGTGGTCATCGGTTTAATACTTGGAATCCTTTTCGGAATATTCTTAGTGTTCATATTGTTTGGAATCTCTATTATTATGTTTTGTCGAAGACGTCGACGAAAGCATACAAATAATGAAATCAATTCATTGGCCGACGAAACAGAACTCGAAAAGTTGACCACAAACTCAAACTCTTCACTAAAAGTGAATCCAATCCAAAAGCCTCCGCGACTGCCATTAGAACACTTCAATTCAGGTAATGTTTTTTCGTTAAATATTTGCAAATATTAATAATTGTTTGAAATGATGTACAGATAAAGACATACCACAGGTTTGGCTCATCAAACACAACCATAACGGAAATTCCGGCCAAAATGTCACATATAATCAGAGTTACGCTGAAAGTGATTATTCGACTCAAATGCTATTCAATGATAACTATGACTCAAACACTTTCGACACTTTTATCGGTATTTTGTCTCAAGTTTTTGACATTATTTGTAATTTCATTACTTTGTCGAAACAGAACCCGATTTAATGCATCCCTCGGCTTATGTGAGGGAACGACACATTCAAGTGACAGATTTGGATCAACTGAGTGTTCATTCCGACGGAACTGAAGTCTAATTTTGTTTAAAAACATAAAACAATTAATTATACAATACTTCACAACCTTTTAATCTCTACCTCTTATTCAAACACTTTTCCATTTTTATTATTGTTTTATATTTTTCTTAAATATTTTTAATCAATTAATTTTGTTTACAATTAATCGATTTTAAAGTTATTTTATATTATCAAAAATGATCAAAAAATTGATTCATAAAGACTTCAGTAATTGTTTGGGAATTAGTTTTGAGAAAAAGAAATAGATTTAAATCAATGAAAAAATGTCCGAAAAATTTCAAAGTATTAAAAGTGAATTTAATTCAAGTATTTATTACTTATTTATATGAATTTTTAGACTAAAGCCAAGACTTTTATAGGAAACAAATATAAGAAAATCAAACAATTGTTTCATTTTTTAAAATTATATTAAATTTAAAAGTTGTTTAACTGTTACTAAAAGTAATGACTTTTGACGAAGAAATTGATTGAAAACATTCCGAAACTAATAGTTTCTCTCATTTATTATTTGTATTATTATTGTTGAATATCTGTGACGAAAATTATTGATATTTGTATAGAATTATTGATTGTATTTAGAAATGAATTTTTAATAAAAATCAAAACCAAATGTTTGCAAACAATCGATCCTTGGTCTGCCCTATCAATCATGAACCATTGCCACCAATAATATATTGTTTGAAATGTTTTCCAAAGCATTGAATATAACAATAAAAAGTTGTTTCACAACTTTTTGCTCAATGTCTCACATTTTATGTAATCATTGCATACTTTGAGTAAATATTTCAAAAACGAATTTAATATATGTTTTACATTTGATTTAATTGTTTTGAATTTGTTTTGTTTATATTTTAAATAATTATATAAATTGTTGACTAATTTGTGTTTAATTAAAAGTGTGTTAAAAGTGGTCTCAATTTATAAGGGGTTTTACCTATAAATAGTTGTCAAAGAATATTATATTTTCATTTCATACGTCAAATAACCTCATTTTGGCCATGAGTTGGGATAACATGGGATAGAGTTATACCTTTAGAGGGCTTTCATGTAATATGCAATGAAATTAGAGACCAATTATGGTATCGATGAGTAGGTGTTGGGTCTGAGCAGATGTGCCGAAGACAACAACTATTCCATTCTTCGTCGTCTTCTCTGACATTTTAAAACAAATTATTTTTGTTTAATTCGTGAATCAATTCTTCGATTCAAACCTGGAATAAAATATTTGTAAAAATTGTTAAAAATTGTTGTTAAAATAATTGGTTTCAAAGATATTATAATATTATAATAAATGGCAAAAAAATTGAAGAGATTTCTAATCCTTTTGGACGACGAGTCTCTTCTCTACTTTCCCGGGAGTTTCCTATCGGGGAAAGTACTACTGGAACTGGAAGAGGACACACCAGTCATAGGTTTGATTGATTTTTATTGATTATTCACTTTTACTCAAATGGCTGTGATTTTCATCAACGGAAAGGTCTTTATTTCCATATCATTGGCGAAGGTGTGGTCAGACTGACTAATAAAGGAAGGGTTACTTCAAGTGATAAAGAAAATTACATTGACTTCCGAATGAGGCTTTTGGGCGACAGCTCTGCAAAAAGTGGTCTGTTTTTCAAATACATTACATTTTGTAAAACTTAAGTAAAACTTAATTTTTATGATTTTATTCAAAAAAAAACTAAAATTTTGTGTTTTATATATCAAAATGATTTTGAATTTGGTTTTATTGAAGGTTTAGTTTTAGGAGAGAAAGTGGGCGAAGAGAAGAGTTAATACACTATTGCTTTAATATATTTGACTTCACTTCTTATTAAGACAATTATTATTCTCTAAAATTGATTCCAATTTAATATAATTTTAAATATTTTTTATAAATTTTTTTTGAATTTTTTCAGAAACTGGAAGTGCTTTAAATGGTTCGACAATTGGCAGGGTCTTAGTCTTGTCTCCCGGTGTGCATACATTTCCCTTTAAGTTAGGGTTACCATTAGGCCTGCCCTCGACCTTCCTCGGCAAACACGGATGGGTTCAATATTTCTGCAAATCAGAGCTCAGAGAACCGAATGGTTTGGTCCATAAGAACCAACAGGTCTTCCTAATCATGAGTCCAATTGATCTCAATTTAGAGCCAAATCTCTTAACTGTAAATATATTTACATTTATTTAAATAATTATCAAATATTAAACTTTTTGACCAAAAATAGCAACCCTTTCACTGTGAACTCGAAGAGAAGGTCGGAATGTCATGTATGTCTTCGGGAAAAGTGATGTGCAGGGTCAAGTTGGACAGGGGCGGGTATGTGCCCGGAGAGAGCATTAGTTTGAATGCTATTATAGAAAATGACAGCAATTGTGTGATTAAGAAAACTCGAGCCGTTTTGACAGAAGTGAGACTTTGTTTTGATTTTGTTTTTGTTTAAATTATAAACAATTTTTGTTTCACTGATTGACAGACCGTTCAATACATGGCTAAGAATAAAGTTATCTGTAGTGAGACTCGAGAGTTAGCGGCAATGGAAAAGGGAAAGATCGCAGCCAACTGTGCCGAGGAATGGCGTAATGAACTGCTATACATACCTCCCACACCTCCAACCAATTTAAGGTGAAGTCAAACATTGATTTCAATTGATTTGTTTAGTCAATAAATATTTATATTTGTCTAAAGGGGGTGTCATTTGATTCGAATCCAATACGATGTATTTGTAAGTGATGTCACCTTGCTCAGTTACTTTGTCCATTAACCAACTTTTGTGATCCAGTTCATAATATCGCCAAAAGGGGCCCATAAGTCGATCCGTCTTCAGATGCCTATAATGATGGCCACTTATCCCATTCGCAACAGCGACGGGACATTGAAACGAAGGAAAGGTACTTACTATCCATCCTCTTTGCCCACAACACGCCCCTGGCTTTCCACAGCTGAGGGCAAACTCAAATAAATATATTATAATTGTATTATATTTTTATATTTTTTGTTATTTTTTGTAAAATTAATAAAAATTGATAACATTTTTCAAAACTAATCCAATGTTAAACACCATTTAATTGTGAAAAATTAATTTAATTTCTAAAAAATGATTAAAGAAAAGAATAATGTTTTTAATGAGTTTTTCATTACATATGAGAAATAATTGTTTAGACCTTCAACTCAAATATTAAAATCGCTTTTCAGTTGTTTTTTAAATGAGTTCTTTGTTTGAAATGTTTTTTATAATAAATACTTCTATTTTGAAATATTTATTGAGATTTTGATTATTAAAATTGTTTAACAACTAATAGATTGTTAGTATGTTTTGAAAAATAAAAAAGTTTTTCAATTTATTTTCAATGTATTATTGACTGCATTTTTATTGACTCGAAATCTTTATTCATTGCATATTTTTGTCAAGAATTCAATTATTGAAGTTTTAGTGATTGGTTTCCAACAGATGTTTCGACGATTTTTTGAGATAATAACCACTGAAATAAGTGTTAAAAAACTTGATTTTAATTCAATTCATGAAAGACAACAACTTTTTGATGTCGTATTAATAACTTAAACACAGTATATGTGATCAAAATCATCCAAAAAGTATATATTGTGAAGAACCGTGGATGTGCTGGAAGTCGTCAGTTATGGTCACACCTATTTGGGCCACCACTAGAGGTTTAATGACTCTGTGGTAAGCGAGCGATTGTGGAACTGCTGTCACGACTGTCTGAAGACTTATT
>JAQIXR010001366.1:0-13058 GCA_034700825.1 Quadroppia sp. Gr-Ori-00064
CCGATAATAAGAATAGAGAACATATTTCTGAACGACTCGTTCAATGATATGCTTTCGTATGCATTCATCTCATCATTGAATTCTTGTCCCCCTTTTTGATTAACTTTCTTCAAACGAATTATTATTTGAGTTATATGTTTGTGGTGTATATCGAGACCCGTTTCCAACACTTGAGTCAAACTATTAAATAAAAATTATTTTTGGTTAATATTTTTAAATAAAAAATAATATATATCAATATTAACCCAAATTTGAATATATTTTTGAATTTTGATTGTTTTACGTAATAATGGGACCCAAACTGATCAAGGTAGTGATGGGGCGAAACTACATACTGTCCCCTGTATTCATCAAAGTAATCTGCAATATCGCTCCAACTACGCGAATCGGTTAAAAAGACTGCAAGACCCCGGATAATATCATGGAATACATCTGTCAATATAAATGGTTTGTTTTCGTATATTTTGTGACGAATTTTAATTGTCTTTAACATCGATTCGCTCGTAATGTTGAAATAAAATAAATTACTATATACTGATTCTTCATATGCTACATGGACATCACCATGGTCAACAATATCTTCAAATGTGCTGACAATAGGTACGTAAGTTTTATGGAAATACATGTTCAACATTAGACCCATAAATGCATTCGATATAACTATAAAACTTAGAAACCATGTGTATAGAAGAATAACCATGGTAAGCTGTTTATTCGTATTGATATATTGCAGTGTTGTATTAGCTTGGTTTATTGTCATCTTGAACATTTCGTATAATTCTCTCCAGAAGTGAATGTTTTCATTTATTTTGCTTATAATGTATGCAAACAACAAACACGTGATTGCAATACAAAGCCATATCTGTGTTAAGTTTTGTTCAATAAAAATCATATGAAAGTAAATGATATATATTTTTCACTCACATTTTTATCAAAGAAATACATGAATTGAAAGTACGTTTTTGCGTTCGATTGTTCAAGGCCACTAATTATACTGATAATGTGCGCATTAAACATAACTTTTGACTGATAGTAATCGTATTTATCAATACCTAAACCATAGATATTGAGTACAACTGTATTCAACTGAAAGTGAAACGAAATTTAATAATAATTTTTTTAATTATAAAATATTTAAAATTAATTTTGATTCTCCACTCAATTACATCTCCATTGTATTGCTTGACAACAGTGAAGCGCAAACACTTGACACATGAACAGTATTCGACCAGGGACAGATGGTAGCCGTAAAAATAGGGCAGAATGTATTCGATTGTGATGTTTTCGCTGATAACACAGTCATTATTGCAATGATATTCTGTGTTTGGATATAATGGTTGCGATATTCTTATGCCAGCAATGAGTGAAATGATGTTAAGAATCATTGTTGTGAATAAAGTCAAAACTTATTATTAATGCAAATGACTTAAAAGTACGGTAAATCTAAAAGCTATAAATGGGTGTTCATTACAGAATATTCTGAAAATATATTTAATGAATAAATTTATTGATTTTTTTATTTTTTTTTCGTTGAAATGAGTTTTTTTATTGAATATATAGGTTTATTAAAATATTACACAACTTTCAATAAATATAAAAACACGCTAGAATATAGTGTGCGAAAAAAATATATTTATATATCATATAAGTATTGACATAATTACAAGAATATATAATAAATATTTTTTTTTATTTGAAAATTCATTATATATTTTGCGACCCTTAAACAAAACATGACAACACCTGACGACAACAGAATTAATGCATATTAATCTGAATACGATTTAATTAACAAGAAATTAATTTTGAAAATATTTTTGAATGGAAATTATATTCTCATTGAATAGTGTTTTACAAATGTTTCGAATATATAGCACAGAATTGACAACAATTAACCGATAATAAGAATAGAGAACATATTTCTGAACGACTCGTTCAATGATATGCTTTCGTATGAATTCAAATCTGCAGTGAATTCTTGTTTTCTTGTGTATTTAGGTTTAAGCAAACGATATATTATTCGTGTGATATGTTTGTGGTGTATATCGAGACCCGTTTCCAATACTTGTCTCAATATATAGATTAAAATTAAATTAATTGTTTTAGTAAATAATTGATAATAAAATATATTTAAAATTAACCCAAATTTGAAATTGTGTTTGAATTTTGAATGTTTTGCATAAATATGTGAACCAAACTGATCAAGGTAGCCATTGGGCGAAACAATAAACTGTCGCTTGTATTTTTCATAATAATCTTCAAGTAAATTCAATTGAATTGAATCAAGTAAATAGACAGCACGACCCCGGATAACATCATGGAGTATATCATGAAATTGAAATGATTTGTTTTCATATATTGTGTGACGAGATTTGAAGGTATTTATCATCGATTCGTTCATAACATTGAAATAGCGAAATATTTTATACATTTCATCACTGAATGCCAGATTCAGTTCATCATGATTAACAAGGTCGTCCAATGTGCTCGCTATAGGAACGTATGTTTTATGGAAATACATGTTCAACATAAGACCCATAAATGAATTAGAAATAACAATGAAACCTAATAACCAGGTGTGTAAAAAAATTGCCATGGTCAAACGTTTATTCGGATTAACGTATTTCAATGTTATATTAGCTTGGTTAATTGTCATCCTGAACATTTCAAATAATTCTCTCCAGAAGTGAATGTTTTCATTTATTTTGCTTATAATGTATGCAAACAACAAACACGTGATTGCAATACAAAGCCATATCTTGTGTTCGTTGTGTTGAAAATGAAAATAATATTTTTGTTTTTATATAATAAATATTTGAATAAAATTTTTCTTTAAATCGCTTTCGCATCGAAGAGATAAATAATTTTTTTTTCGCTAATTTCAAAAACATATTTCTTTACTTTTTCATCGAATAGATAAATGAATTTAAAGTACGTTTTATCATTCAATAGTTTGACACCACTGATTATCCGGATCATTTTCGTATCCTCAATGACAATTGACTCAAAATTATTGTAGAGCGCCATAACTGAGGGGTATTTATTCAGTGAAACTGTATTTAAATGAATTGAGAAATAATAAAATTATAATAAAATAATTATTTTTTAAAAACTTTTTTACAGTATTAAAGTTTTTATTGATAACAGTGAAGCGCAGACATTTCACACACGACCAATATTGGACCAAGGACAGATAGTATCCGTGAAAATAGGCCTACATTAAACAATATTTATAATCATTTCAAACATGTCATTCATTACCCGATTGTGCAAATCGTATCCAATTGTAATGGTTTCACTGACAACACAATCACTATTGCAATGATATTCTGTGTTTTCTATCATTCTCTGCGATATTGATATGCCAGTAATAAATGAAATGATGTTAAAATTCATTGTGTTCTCACTGATACACCTGATCAGGGTGATTGTTGTACACAATTGCAACTAATATTTTCACTGATTTAAACAGAATTGCAATAAAAAATTGTTTTCATAGATAAACTTATTTTTATAAATAGTTTATTGAATTTCTATAAGAAAAAAATTAATTAAAAATATATTCTTAATGATAGAGAATATTCTGTAATGAAATTCTTTGAATAGAGATATTCTTTCTTTATGTTATGTTTTAATTATCTGAAAAATAAATAATAATTATATTATTAATGAATATTTATTTCTATAATGAAATGAATTTACTTTCAATTATTGCATACAGTATATTATGTACTGAAGAATATTATTTTATATAAATAAAAATAGAATTTTATGCAATAATTTATTCAATATTTAATGTTTTTCTAAATACTGTATTAATGAAAATTGTAATTAAATATTGTTTTATCAAATGATAAAAAAAATGTTTTAAGAATAATTGTAATTAAAAAAAATTGTAAAGTTGTGTCGATAAGAATTTGTATGTTTTAAATAATAAATTACATACCCCTAAAACGGGGTTTAAATATTTAAAATGATGTGTCTTTTTATATATTTTATTCTACATATTATAGACAATGATTTAATGACATCAAATCTATGGTGAGAAACACGTACTGTTGTCGCGCGGATACAACTCATTATGAAATATTTCATACATAATATGTTTTAATCTATGCGTTTTCAATGGACGCCCATTTCATGTGACGCTGCGTTCAATTGAAATGACGTAATGCCAACGAGTGCAGAAGTTATGCATATGATTTGGGTTGTTATACCCGTTTCAGATGAATTTGGATGTATTTTCTTATTGAATAATATTTTCACAAATGTTTCGAATATATAGCACAGAATTGACAACAAATAACCGATAATAAGAATAGAGAACATATTTCTGAACGACTCGTTCAATGATATGCTTTCGTATTGATTCAACTCATCATTGAATTCTTGTCTTCTTTTGAGGTTAACTTTTATCAAACGATTTATTATTATTCCGATGTGTTTGTGGTGTATATCGAGACCCGTTTCCAACACTTGTGTCAAACTATTAAATAAAAATATATAAATTTTTTACTAAATTATTGTTTTTTTAAATTAACCCAAATTTAAATATTTTTTTTAATTTTGAATTCTTTGCGTAGAAATGTGAAGCAAACTGATCAAGGTAATGCTTTGGCGAAACAGAATACAGTTTCCTAAATTCTTCGAAATAATCCTCAAATAAATCCAATTGAAACGAATCAAGTAAATAGACGGCACGACCCCGGATAACATCATGGAGTATATCATAGGATAGAAATGATTTGTTTTCATATATTTTGTGACGAGTTTTGAAGGCATTTATCATCGATTCGTCCATAACATTGAAATATCGAAATACTTTAATCATTTCTTTGCCGAAAGCTAGATTCAGATAACCATGGTCAACAAGGTCGTCCAATGTGCTCGCTATAGGAACGTATGTCTTATGAAAATACATGTTCAACATTAGACCCATAAATGATTTCGATATAACTATGAAACATAAGAACCAGGTGTATAGCAGAATGACCATGGCCACACGCTTTTTTGTATTGATGTATTGCAGTGTTGTATTAGCTTGGTAGATTGTCATCCTGAACATTTCGAATAATTCTCTCCCGAAGTGAATATTTTTATTTAATTTGCTTATAATGTATGCAAACAACAAACACGTGATTGCAATACAAAGCCATATCTTGTGTTCGTTGTGTTCAATGAAAATAATATTATTTTGTTTAATATAAATATATTTTAATAACTTTTTTTTCACTTACTTTCGCATCAAAAATATATATAAATTTGAAGTACGTCTTATCATTCAATTGTTGGCGACCACTGATGATCTGGATCACCTTTATATCCTCCATGACTATTGACTCATAATTGTCGTAAAGTTGTTCAACTAAGGGGTATTTCGTCAGTATAACTGTATTCAACTGAATTGAGAAACAATAAAATTATTATAAAATAAATGAATTATTTTTTGACTGAAATTTTTTACAATATTTAAGTCGTTTTTGATATCAGTGACAACAGTGAAGCGCAGACATTTCCCACACGACCAATATTCGATCAAGGACAGATAGTAGCCGTGAAAACTGATCTAAATTAAATTGAATATTTATAATTATGTCACACATGTGACATGTCATTCATTACCCGATTGTACAAATCGTATTCAATTGTGATGTTTTCACTGACAACGCAATCACTATTGCAATGATATTCTGTGTGTTTCAGTCATTCTCAGCGATATTCTTATGATACCAATCAATGTAAAGATGTTTGGAATCATTTTGGTTGCAAATAGTATATACCCCTTACAGGTGTTATTATTTTGTTTAAATAATAAGGTGTTCACAGGAAAAAATGTCCCCTTTTTTTGTTTAATATTTTTTATGTATATTTTGCGTTAAATTCTGTATAGAATTATTTAAATGAAAATCAATAAACATTTCATGAATTTATTATCGCATTCATTGCAAAGCGTTTAATGAAAACGATATGAAATATAAATATTTAAATAAAATAATGATTTAAATAAATAAATATTCAATATATGAAACGATCGAACAATTCTATTTTTATGCAAATATTATGTGAAACAGAATATTCTTTACGAAAATTTATTGAAAATCTAAATACAATTATAATTTTGTTTTTATTAAAAGTAATAATTATTAAATTTTTTGCGAAATTTTTAAATGAATTTTGTTTTATTAACAAAAAAAATAATTTCATTAATCAGATATTAATTCAATTTATTTTTTAATTTTAAAATAATTTTTTTCATTAAATAAAAAAAAACAATAATTTAATGTAAATGATATTTTCTAAACATACACAGTATGAATGATGTTCTTACAGCTGTTCAAAGAATATAAGCACTTTTTGCAAGAATTTAAGCACTTTTTGCCTATCAATTACAATTAATTAATTTTAATCCAAACAAATATTTTCATATTGTATATGAATTCGATGTAGAATTTAATGCCAAATTCGACTACGAAGTCAAAAACTTTTAATGTCTAACCGTTTTTGAGATATTCATCAAAATAATATTTGAAAATAATATATAAAGTCGAATATCTCGAAAACGGTTTGACTTAATAAGTTTTCGGCTTTATAATCGTATTTGTCATTAAATTCTACAACGAATTCATATATAATATAAAAATATTTGTTTGGATTAAAATTAATTAATTGTAATTGATAGGCAAAAAGTGCTTAAATTCTTGCAAAAAGTGCTTATATTCTTTGAACAGCTGTAAGAACATCATTCATACTGTGTATGTTTAGAAAATATCATTTACATTAAATTATTGTTTTTTTTTATTTAATGAAAAAAATTATTTTAAAATTAAAAAATAAATTGAATTAATATCTGATTAATGAAATTATTTTTTTTGTTAATAAAACAAAATTCATTTAAAAATTTCGCAAAAAATTTAATAATTATTACTTTTAATAAAAACAAAATTATAATTGTATTTAGATTTTCAATAAATTTTCGTAAAGAATATTCTGTTTCACATAATATTTGCATAAAAATAGAATTGTTCGATCGTTTCATATATTGAATATTTATTTATTTAAATCATTATTTTATTTAAATATTTATATTTCATATCGTTTTCATTAAACGCTTTGCAATGAATGCGATAATAAATTCATGAAATGTTTATTGATTTTCATTTAAATAATTCTATACAGAATTTAACGCAAAATATACATAAAAAATATTAAACAAAAAAAGGGGACATTTTTTCCTGTGAACACCTTATTATTTAAACAAAATAATAACACCTGTAAGGGGTATATACTATTTGCAACCAAAATGATTCCAAACATCTTTACATTGATTGGTATCATAAGAATATCGCTGAGAATGACTGAAACACACAGAATATCATTGCAATAGTGATTGCGTTGTCAGTGAAAACATCACAATTGAATACGATTTGTACAATCGGGTAATGAATGACATGTCACATGTGTGACATAATTATAAATATTCAATTTAATTTAGATCAGTTTTCACGGCTACTATCTGTCCTTGATCGAATATTGGTCGTGTGGGAAATGTCTGCGCTTCACTGTTGTCACTGATATCAAAAACGACTTAAATATTGTAAAAAATTTCAGTCAAAAAATAATTCATTTATTTTATAATAATTTTATTGTTTCTCAATTCAGTTGAATACAGTTATACTGACGAAATACCCCTTAGTTGAACAACTTTACGACAATTATGAGTCAATAGTCATGGAGGATATAAAGGTGATCCAGATCATCAGTGGTCGCCAACAATTGAATGATAAGACGTACTTCAAATTTATATATATTTTTGATGCGAAAGTAAGTGAAAAAAAAGTTATTAAAATATATTTATATTAAACAAAATAATATTATTTTCATTGAACACAACGAACACAAGATATGGCTTTGTATTGCAATCACGTGTTTGTTGTTTGCATACATTATAAGCAAATTAAATAAAAATATTCACTTCGGGAGAGAATTATTCGAAATGTTCAGGATGACAATCTACCAAGCTAATACAACACTGCAATACATCAATACAAAAAAGCGTGTGGCCATGGTCATTCTGCTATACACCTGGTTCTTATGTTTCATAGTTATATCGAAATCATTTATGGGTCTAATGTTGAACATGTATTTTCATAAGACATACGTTCCTATAGCGAGCACATTGGACGACCTTGTTGACCATGGTTATCTGAATCTAGCTTTCGGCAAAGAAATGATTAAAGTATTTCGATATTTCAATGTTATGGACGAATCGATGATAAATGCCTTCAAAACTCGTCACAAAATATATGAAAACAAATCATTTCTATCCTATGATATACTCCATGATGTTATCCGGGGTCGTGCCGTCTATTTACTTGATTCGTTTCAATTGGATTTATTTGAGGATTATTTCGAAGAATTTAGGAAACTGTATTCTGTTTCGCCAAAGCATTACCTTGATCAGTTTGCTTCACATTTCTACGCAAAGAATTCAAAATTAAAAAAAATATTTAAATTTGGGTTAATTTAAAAAAACAATAATTTAGTAAAAAATTTATATATTTTTATTTAATAGTTTGACACAAGTGTTGGAAACGGGTCTCGATATACACCACAAACACATCGGAATAATAATAAATCGTTTGATAAAAGTTAACCTCAAAAGAAGACAAGAATTCAATGATGAGTTGAATCAATACGAAAGCATATCATTGAACGAGTCGTTCAGAAATATGTTCTCTATTCTTATTATCGGTTATTTGTTGTCAATTCTGTGCTATATATTCGAAACATTTGTGAAAATATTATTCAATAAGAAAATACATCCAAATTCATCTGAAACGGGTATAACAACCCAAATCATATGCATAACTTCTGCACTCGTTGGCATTACGTCATTTCAATTGAACGCAGCGTCACATGAAATGGGCGTCCATTGAAAACGCATAGATTAAAACATATTATGTATGAAATATTTCATAATGAGTTGTATCCGCGCGACAACAGTACGTGTTTCTCACCATAGATTTGATGTCATTAAATCATTGTCTATAATATGTAGAATAAAATATATAAAAAGACACATCATTTTAAATATTTAAACCCCGTTTTAGGGGTATGTAATTTATTATTTAAAACATACAAATTCTTATCGACACAACTTTACAATTTTTTTTAATTACAATTATTCTTAAAACATTTTTTTTATCATTTGATAAAACAATATTTAATTACAATTTTCATTAATACAGTATTTAGAAAAACATTAAATATTGAATAAATTATTGCATAAAATTCTATTTTTATTTATATAAAATAATATTCTTCAGTACATAATATACTGTATGCAATAATTGAAAGTAAATTCATTTCATTATAGAAATAAATATTCATTAATAATATAATTATTATTTATTTTTCAGATAATTAAAACATAACATAAAGAAAGAATATCTCTATTCAAAGAATTTCATTACAGAATATTCTCTATCATTAAGAATATATTTTTAATTAATTTTTTTCTTATAGAAATTCAATAAACTATTTATAAAAATAAGTTTATCTATGAAAACAATTTTTTATTGCAATTCTGTTTAAATCAGTGAAAATATTAGTTGCAATTGTGTACAACAATCACCCTGATCAGGTGTATCAGTGAGAACACAATGAATTTTAACATCATTTCATTTATTACTGGCATATCAATATCGCAGAGAATGATAGAAAACACAGAATATCATTGCAATAGTGATTGTGTTGTCAGTGAAACCATTACAATTGGATACGATTTGCACAATCGGGTAATGAATGACATGTTTGAAATGATTATAAATATTGTTTAATGTAGGCCTATTTTCACGGATACTATCTGTCCTTGGTCCAATATTGGTCGTGTGTGAAATGTCTGCGCTTCACTGTTATCAATAAAAACTTTAATACTGTAAAAAAGTTTTTAAAAAATAATTATTTTATTATAATTTTATTATTTCTCAATTCATTTAAATACAGTTTCACTGAATAAATACCCCTCAGTTATGGCGCTCTACAATAATTTTGAGTCAATTGTCATTGAGGATACGAAAATGATCCGGATAATCAGTGGTGTCAAACTATTGAATGATAAAACGTACTTTAAATTCATTTATCTATTCGATGAAAAAGTAAAGAAATATGTTTTTGAAATTAGCGAAAAAAAAATTATTTATCTCTTCGATGCGAAAGCGATTTAAAGAAAAATTTTATTCAAATATTTATTATATAAAAACAAAAATATTATTTTCATTTTCAACACAACGAACACAAGATATGGCTTTGTATTGCAATCACGTGTTTGTTGTTTGCATACATTATAAGCAAAATAAATGAAAACATTCACTTCTGGAGAGAATTATTTGAAATGTTCAGGATGACAATTAACCAAGCTAATATAACATTGAAATACGTTAATCCGAATAAACGTTTGACCATGGCAATTTTTTTACACACCTGGTTATTAGGTTTCATTGTTATTTCTAATTCATTTATGGGTCTTATGTTGAACATGTATTTCCATAAAACATACGTTCCTATAGCGAGCACATTGGACGACCTTGTTAATCATGATGAACTGAATCTGGCATTCAGTGATGAAATGTATAAAATATTTCGCTATTTCAATGTTATGAACGAATCGATGATAAATACCTTCAAATCTCGTCACACAATATATGAAAACAAATCATTTCAATTTCATGATATACTCCATGATGTTATCCGGGGTCGTGCTGTCTATTTACTTGATTCAATTCAATTGAATTTACTTGAAGATTATTATGAAAAATACAAGCGACAGTTTATTGTTTCGCCCAATGGCTACCTTGATCAGTTTGGTTCACATATTTATGCAAAACATTCAAAATTCAAACACAATTTCAAATTTGGGTTAATTTTAAATATATTTTATTATCAATTATTTACTAAAACAATTAATTTAATTTTAATCTATATATTGAGACAAGTATTGGAAACGGGTCTCGATATACACCACAAACATATCACACGAATAATATATCGTTTGCTTAAACCTAAATACACAAGAAAACAAGAATTCACTGCAGATTTGAATTCATACGAAAGCATATCATTGAACGAGTCGTTCAGAAATATGTTCTCTATTCTTATTATCGGTTAATTGTTGTCAATTCTGTGCTATATATTCGAAACATTTGTAAAACACTATTCAATGAGAATATAATTTCCATTCAAAAATATTTTCAAAATTAATTTCTTGTTAATTAAATCGTATTCAGATTAATATGCATTAATTCTGTTGTCGTCAGGTGTTGTCATGTTTTGTTTAAGGGTCGCAAAATATATAATGAATTTTCAAATAAAAAAAAATATTTATTATATATTCTTGTAATTATGTCAATACTTATATGATATATAAATATATTTTTTTCGCACACTATATTCTAGCGTGTTTTTATATTTATTGAAAGTTGTGTAATATTTTAATAAACCTATATATTCAATAAAAAAACTCATTTCAACGAAAAAAAAATAAAAAAATCAATAAATTTATTCATTAAATATATTTTCAGAATATTCTGTAATGAACACCCATTTATAGCTTTTAGATTTACCGTACTTTTAAGTCATTTGCATTAATAATAAGTTTTGACTTTATTCACAACAATGATTCTTAACATCATTTCACTCATTGCTGGCATAAGAATATCGCAACCATTATATCCAAACACAGAATATCATTGCAATAATGACTGTGTTATCAGCGAAAACATCACAATCGAATACATTCTGCCCTATTTTTACGGCTACCATCTGTCCCTGGTCGAATACTGTTCATGTGTCAAGTGTTTGCGCTTCACTGTTGTCAAGCAATACAATGGAGATGTAATTGAGTGGAGAATCAAAATTAATTTTAAATATTTTATAATTAAAAAAATTATTATTAAATTTCGTTTCACTTTCAGTTGAATACAGTTGTACTCAATATCTATGGTTTAGGTATTGATAAATACGATTACTATCAGTCAAAAGTTATGTTTAATGCGCACATTATCAGTATAATTAGTGGCCTTGAACAATCGAACGCAAAAACGTACTTTCAATTCATGTATTTCTTTGATAAAAATGTGAGTGAAAAATATATATCATTTACTTTCATATGATTTTTATTGAACAAAACTTAACACAGATATGGCTTTGTATTGCAATCACGTGTTTGTTGTTTGCATACATTATAAGCAAAATAAATGAAAACATTCACTTCTGGAGAGAATTATACGAAATGTTCAAGATGACAATAAACCAAGCTAATACAACACTGCAATATATCAATACGAATAAACAGCTTACCATGGTTATTCTTCTATACACATGGTTTCTAAGTTTTATAGTTATATCGAATGCATTTATGGGTCTAATGTTGAACATGTATTTCCATAAAACTTACGTACCTATTGTCAGCACATTTGAAGATATTGTTGACCATGGTGATGTCCATGTAGCATATGAAGAATCAGTATATAGTAATTTATTTTATTTCAACATTACGAGCGAATCGATGTTAAAGACAATTAAAATTCGTCACAAAATATACGAAAACAAACCATTTATATTGACAGATGTATTCCATGATATTATCCGGGGTCTTGCAGTCTTTTTAACCGATTCGCGTAGTTGGAGCGATATTGCAGATTACTTTGATGAATACAGGGGACAGTATGTAGTTTCGCCCCATCACTACCTTGATCAGTTTGGGTCCCATTATTACGTAAAACAATCAAAATTCAAAAATATATTCAAATTTGGGTTAATATTGATATATATTATTTTTTATTTAAAAATATTAACCAAAAATAATTTTTATTTAATAGTTTGACTCAAGTGTTGGAAACGGGTCTCGATATACACCACAAACATATAACTCAAATAATAATTCGTTTGAAGAAAGTTAATCAAAAAGGGGGACAAGAATTCAATGATGAGATGAATGCATACGAAAGCATATCATTGAACGAGTCGTTCAGAAATATGTTCTCTATTCTTATTATCGG
>JAQIXR010001367.1:0-13049 GCA_034700825.1 Quadroppia sp. Gr-Ori-00064
TTACTAAAATAATATTATTTGAAACTCGGCTTAAAATTTCCAATATATTGAATGACATTGCTATCAAAGTCTCCAAGAGTTTGTTTCTCTAGTCATTCATAAAATAGTTAAACAAAATTCGTTAAAAATGCGGGCCTTTTGTACAACAAGTTCTCACTCAAAAATGGATTTATTTTATTGTCTTTTATTAATAATTTTATTAAAAAATGTCAATTTTGGTGAGTTTTTCGTCTATTGCTCTTTGTTTGTATTATTTGAAATCAAGGGTTATATTGATATCAGTTATTCATATGTTATGTAAAACTTCATAACATATATATTGATAACGATTTGAACATTTAATGAGATTTTAATGTTTTACTGATATTTGTTTGCAGTCGACTCGTGTGGATACCCCGGGTCTCCATCTCATGCCTCGGTCTCGTTAACTACCGATTCCATTAGGAACGGCACAATCGCTACCTATACTTGTGATAACGGCTACGAACTGTTGGGTCCTTCGCGCCGGACCTGTCTCAGCACCAAATGGGAACCGATTGGAATTCCCTTTTGTGGTGAGTGTCTCACTTCACAACCGGATGTCATATATATATCATATCAAAAATAGTGATAATTATTTAAATTTTACGAAACTTGTGCTGACATTGAACTGATTCCATTGAGGTTTAGTACCTGTCCTTCGAGGCGATCACTGATATATAAAGTGTGCGGAAGTTTGCCATTAGTTGACAAAAAGTGATCGAATTTTTAGAATTAGTGCCAAAAAAAACTAAAGACTAATTGAATTAAATTTTGAGAAAACTTTTTGATGATTGATATGTAAGGCATTTGTATTGAGAATACTTAGCACAGGTATGGCATAATTCAGCGATTGTGATCGCACTGGTATTGACCCACAACACTGTATGCTTCTTAAGTTGTTCCTATCATCAGATAATGACTGCTTTAGTGGCATATTATGGAAATGCATGGCTTGTGCTCTTAGGTTGTGCTCGGCTCTGGTGTTAGGTTGAGCTCGAATTCATCGCATACCATACCTTGACTTGTTTTGATAGCTGTGCTCTCGAAACACATAGGGCTTACCCGAACTGATTGACGAACAAAGAGCACAGGCAGCTAACACAGGGCCTCGCGTTTCAAATTATATTAACCTATTAATGAATATTAATCTCAAGTCTAAACATATATTATTTGTTATGCAAAACACATTCGCAAACAATTACACAGAAATTCTGCACAAAAATTACATATGATTTGTGTTTCGCAAAAAGTGGGCTAAGCTTTAAATAATACCAATAGGACTTCAGGACTCATGCGATCACGAAATATGTATCACAAGTATTGTAATTAAATGTTTTTTAAGTCTAGAAAATTGATTTGAAAAATGCATTTAAAATTGTTGTTTACTATCATTTCTATTGGTTTTAATTGAATTTAATTTTTGAATTGAGTTTTGCTTTTTTAGTCGACTTTGAAAACGATGTTAAATGAAGTGAAACAAATTTTAGACAAATTTTGTGCAGACTTTATATGAGTTAATTGATTAGTCAAAAAATATTTGGTCCAAAAACTTGAACTCTTTTTCGTTTTTTTTGTCCACTAATTAGCGTAAAAACGGTTTTCCGACACTTGAAACGAAACAAATGAATTGTAAATAAGGTTTTGCTTTACATTTCAAAAGCATTTCTCTTTAAAAACGCCCAAAACATTGACATTAATTTACAAGAATAGAGTTATTTATTTATGTCTTGAACTTTATTGGCTTATAATTAATAAAATTTTTAATGACTTTTAAACGAAAAATGTTTTGAATTTATAAATAATATTATTGAAAATGTAATGAATTTTGAATTGAAGACCAATTCATCAAAATCTAAATTAATTTCCAAACCAGTGATAGATAGCTCTTATGTTCCGATTATTTAATTTTTGTCTTAAGAATATTTTTACTATAATTTTGAACTTTTTCCTAAAGTTTAAATTCATTGAAAATGTATATTATTTTCGTGTCATTCGGTCAGACATTTAGTTATCTCGAAATTTGTGAAAGTATTATAAAATATATATTAATTAAATCAATTAATTTTATCTAAAATAACACGAAATTCAAGAAAAGGAAGAATTCATAAATATTTTAACAATTAATTGAATTTTTGAAATTATTTCTCTTTAACCAAACTCTTGTCGATGAATGAGTAGACGAATGTCTTTGAATTGGTTTGCAAATGAAAAATGATTGGATTGGCCTCTAATGACAGAGCAGTTAATGTATGAACGCTTTGATGCTCTCCAAGACATGTCATTCCTCTTCGAACACCTGTCAACCATTCATTGGTTTGGCAATAAATGGTTTTCCTATTACAAGATCTTTCATATAATGATTACTCGTTTGCCATTCAAATAGGAATTCGTCAGAAAAGTTGATAATAATTATTATTAAAGACAGTGTTTCTATAATTTAATTGATCTCAAGAGAAGTTTAGTTAATATTTTTGAGGCATAAAATTGAAAATCATCTCTGATTTCAATATTATATTCATAAATAAGATCCGGAATTCAGAGAATTCTTTGAAGTTCTGAAGATTTATAATCAGTTTCTCATCAATTAAGACATATTTTGGCAAAAGTTGTAAATTAATGGATGCGAAACCCAACCAAAAATTGCATAACGTGTGGAATGTCGTGTCTCAGGATATTTACAATAAATAGTAGTTTCAAAAGCCATAAAAAATACCAAATATATAATTGAGTTTAAAAGCAAACTTTTAATGAGTAATAAAATTTATTTTGATATGAGTTTCATTGACTAAAATTGCCTCAAATTGTATTGAATTAGTTATTGGCGTTAATGTGAATGAAGGGACTTATAGGGAATGTTAGGGACTGTTGTCTCGCATATTAAACATAGGAATGAATTATAATTATTAATAACAATGTTTACGAAAAATAAATGTTTTTTATTTTATTTACTAAACAGTGATTTTTAAAATAGTAAAGAGTAAGCGGTGGCTGATATTGCCTCCAAGGGTTGGTGGGTAATAGACATGCCTGTGCTCCCCGTGCAGGTTAGGTCGTTCAACCAGAGTATTCAAGTTCACGACGTCTTGTTTTGTAATTCTAAACACATTTTTGATTACAAATTATATTTTTTAGTTAAATATAGTAAAAGAGATGACATTTAGTCCTATGTAATGCTTATTATTTTTTATGCACTTTTGAGGATATGTTTCAATTCATTATATTATTGTGTTTGTTGGTCAGCCCCTACCCTACCATGCCCTGCACTCCACATAATGTGGTAGTCGTTTGATAGGGCTATTAAACAATATACGGGTGTTGTGTTTGGCGTGAAATACACATCATATCAATCGAAGCGTTAACTGCTTTTTGCTTATATTCTTCACTCATTCAGTACTTCACGAGTCATGAATGAGAAGACATAGTCGTGAATAAGCCATAACGGAGTGATCGGCACTTCTCTGCCAACCCGGAAGTGCCACAATCAGTGAAGCTGTCATTTCTCATAGCATACACTGTGGGCACAGTCTAAACATATCGGTGTCCAATCTTAGGACACCTTTTATATTAAAAGCCAATATCAATAGAGTTCCCAACGCTTGGCTACAGCTCTACAAATGCCTTCATTTAGACCAGAATCGCTTTCTCATCCCTGACCTCAGTCTACAATCATTTTCTTCTTCTCTGTCTCTCTTCAAAACATTCAATGCTTTTCGATTGAAAGGAATTCTCTTAAAGTTTTCACTAATAATAATCTGCTAATAATGACTGCTTGGGTGAGAGAGAGACCCCTTTGTCGGTGCAAAACATATTCCAAACCTTCAGAACATCTTTGAATTGAATATTTTTCTCCTTTTTGAATAACATAGAATTAGTTGTTGTTTGCCTTAATTTTATGGTTGGAATGAAGGAAATTATGAGAGAAAATGTGTCCAAAAGTTCAATCAAAATAATATTTATTAGTTTTATGTCCAATTGTTAGACATTGACTCATAATAAACAATAACGATTTGTTGCCAAACTTTTTCATCGATGTATTGCTCATAAACTGACAGAAAAAAACAAATTAAAAAAACTTTTTATTAAACTTAATCTTCGTTTTTATTCGTGAACTCAATTGAAAACTTCTTTCGCTTCCTTTTGGATGATTTCGAAACAAAAAGACATTTCTCCTATTATTGAATATTTTACCTTAAATTCATATATCATATGATTATGCAATACATGTGTTTGACTTGAAATGAGTTGTTTCTGATGCGATAATTATATGCATCTCTTGTGGACCACTAATTGTCTAATGAGTGAAGAATACGAACAATGAAAGCATTAATTGTAAAGTTTGTCTAATTTATTGCAAAACCTTATTATTGCTATTATTCGTGAATCACGTTTACATATACCTCAAGAAATTGGTTAACACTGTATTAAAAACACTTTTAATTTGGGTCAAAACTGTGCTGTCATTTATGATAATATAGAAAATAATTGAAATTTTTAATACCGTTTATACCTTTAGTCCCACTTATGGTATATTATATACATTGAAGAAATCAAAAAACTTTTATATAATTTTCATTTCGTAATCACTTTTAAATTAATTGTTTTTTTCTTCAATTTTACTCTTTTTTCACAAGAAGTGAATAATTAATATTAAATACATTTTTGACTTTCAGTACTGAATGTCGCCGTTGGAAAGGCTGCTATGCAGTCATCCACTGTTGGACAGGGATCTGCTCAGAAGGCTGTCGATGGAAGTATGTATTAAAGGCTATGAAGAAATCAATTACACCTGTATTGAAACCCTTATATTTTGATTCAGGCACAAGTAGTTTCTATAACGGCAACACCTGCACAATGACCGAGGCAGAGCGATCACCTTGGTTCTATGTGAACTTGCTCGAACCAGTTCTCGTTCAGGTATTAATCATTTCAAAGCCATTTAATTATCTATTATTAAATTATAAACAATTTTGCCAATAATTAACCTAAACCTCCCTGTGCTCTAACAGTTGGTACGAATAGACTTCGGGTCCTCGTGTTGTGCTAACAATAGGCCTGCGATCATAACTGTAAGGGTCGGCAACAATAGGCCAGACCTCGGCGTCAATCCTGTGTGCAATAAATTCACGGGATTTTTAGAAGAGGGCCGACCCCTGTTTCTTCCCTGTGCCCGACCAATGCCCGGAGCATTTGTCAGTATAACACTCGAGTCACCGGGAAATCCATTGTCGATATGCGAGACCTTTGTCTATACAGATCACGGTATGTGCGACTCATTGCCACCAATGGCTTATCGTATCATTTAATCTATGGTTTTGTTTGACAGCCCTATCGATAGAACAGTGCCCCTCATTCAGGGACCAGCCATTGGGCAGCACTTCCACATACAATGGAAAGTGTTATATATTTTATAACAATCAGCCCTTGAATTTCGACAGCGCCCGAAGATTTTGTGAAGTAAGAGGGGGTAGTCTTGTAGACGAGACGTCACCCGCACTTCAAGGCTTTCTCAGTTGGGAGCTCTACAGACGGCACAGGAATGATCCCAATGGCCAGTACTGGTTGGGCGCTCTCAGAGATCCTAAAAACCCTGCAAATTGGAAATGGATTAATGGAAAGGATGTCACCATTTCTTTCTGGAATCTTCCCGGAAATAAAGACAACTGCTCTCGATTTGATGGCACCAAAGGCTGGCTTTGGTCTGACACTAATTGTAATCTCAATCTGAACTTCGTTTGTCAACACCGACCCCTGTCCTGTGGAAAGCCTGAAAGACCGCCCAATTCGACTATTCTGGCCCGAAGTGTAGACATCGGTTCAGTCATTGAATATCGTTGTTCTGACGGAAACCTATTGATTGGTCCAAACATCCGAACCTGTCTTCCGAACGGATTCTTCAGTGAATTTCCTCCAAAATGCAAATGTGAGTCAAAAACGCCATTTCCCTATAATTGCATTTAATTAAAACAAATCTTAAATATAGTCCTCGAATGTGGTTTTCCGGCCGCCATATCCAATGGACAGTACGCTATGGCCAATAATTCGAGAGCATACCTGAGTTCAGTGAACTACTCGTGCAAAGAGGGCTATGTATTGGTAGGTCGGGGGCACCTGATGTGCGACGTCGATGAGAGATGGAATGGCCCGCCGCCCAGATGTGAACCTGTCATTTGTCCCAACCCTCCAATTATAGCCAATTCTGTTGTGAAAATTTCAACAAATAATACCATCTTCGGAACGGTAGCCGAATATATGTGTGACGAAGGGTTCGAACTGTCCGGAGAGTCACGTATTGTCTGCAATGTCGCAGGTTTTTGGGACGGAGAGCCCGGGTATTGCAGAGGTAGGGCTGGTATACATATTTAGCATACATTCCGTAATCACTAATGAATGCATTCAACAGATAAGAGGCCGTCCTCTTCCAGTTCCACTTCAACCACAACCACAAGAGGAACGACAACTACAACGACCCATAAGACAACAATAGCACCCACTTCTCGAACGCCGGCAAATACCTGGCCAATAGTGGACCGGCCATACCAAACCTCTAGGGGTCCACAAATAGCGCTAATTCCTGTCTCTTCGACCCCTCCACCCCAGCCCTCGTATATAAACACCCGAAGAAATAATGTCTATTCAAGCAGTTATAGCACGACTACAACGACAACGACGACCACAACCCGAAAGCCAACGACTAAGAGTCGAACCATTCGTCCGACCAATAGCTATAAAACTCAAGACAACGAAATAAATGACAGTCTTTTGAGAACTAACACCAAAGCCGCCACCGCTCGGCTCAATATGGGAGGCATTATAGCACTGGCAGTTTTCGGTGGATTCGTCTTTTTGGCGGCGGTTATCACTATTGTCGTGATCATAGTCAGGAGGTAAGTGTCGTTCCGTCCTTTCCTTTCGCTTATATTAACAAAAAAAGCAAAAATAACTTTTGAGACAAAGATGTGATAACTCGTTGACCGCAACACAACCTTTAATTGCCTGCCCTTCTCATCAAAATGCATGGCTAACTGTGCTCTTACTGTACTCTATAATGATTAGCGTCACTTCAAAGAAGAGAAGCGCGACCGTCAGTGCTCTTTGGAGGGACAGTCCGGCAGCGCAGTCGACTTATTTGCCTAACTATTAACAAAATTGAAAGCATAGGTGAGCGGGCAATACAGGCATTCCTAACATTACCTAACGGTTAGTTCATTAACTTTAACTGAATATGAATTCCATTAATATTCTTAATAACGGGCAATGAAAGGGCTGTTTGGTTTGGTTGAGTTGTATTGCATGAATTGAATACCTTTCCAACTAATCGTAATATACATTAATTTGAGTTAATGTTGAACTTTGACCTCAAGGGTGAAGAACAGTCACAACTCATTAGACGCTCAAACCATCAGCACATTCGACAGCAGTGGAGACAACAGTGGGTTCTATCATAAGTACGCTTCCGCGTGGTCTCAGCTCCAGTCCAATGGCATCCACTCCGGCTCATACAAACCTGGCTTAGCTCGCATTGAGCCCCCATTCGATCACCACAACCACCCGCGGCTCAGTAGGGGTGCCATCAATGAAGGCTTTCGAGAGGCCAACGAAATAACGCTGAACGCAGACGTGGCCGCACTTTACTCCCGGCCCGACAAGCGATATAAGAGACCAGACCCGGACGGACAGTCGCATTGGCAGCACAATAGAAAATATTAAATTGTGTTAAACTTAGCTCTGAATTAGGGGTTATTTAATAGGATTTCATTGAATGCAATGTTTTTAAAAAGTTTTATCAATATTTTGTTCGCAAAACTGACTTTTGATCGCATTTTGTCATCACTTTTAATATTATTTATCAATACTTTTATTCAATTAATATTTTTATTCATTTCAATGCCAATAACGACATATCGATGCCATCAGACATGCATTACATAATGAATTTGTTAAAATTTTTTAGTTATTATTACATTTGTCTTAACATTTATTTCATTATAAAATTCACTCATTTATTCATTGTCTCAGAATTTTGTAAATAGTATTTAAAGATAAATGTATTTAATATTAAAACTTTTGTTTCATTTTTAGTGAATATAATATTTATTTCAATCATTGCTCGAATGAAGTAATGATTATTGATATGAATAACCAATCGTTTGTTCCTTACATTCAATACTATAATTGTTTTCGAATAAAATGTAGAAATTTTTGATAAAAAATAAATTTCATTACAATTAATGAAAATTATTGTCACTTGAAATGACAATACTATTACCGGCTCATTAAAAGAGGTCTTTCCTTTAAGGGAATGGCTTTTATGATAAGTTTCTTTCCTTTAAGTCATTTTTCAATAATTTTTACTTTGAATCTATTTTTTGAACTCATTTTTACCCTTTTTATTGATAATATTCTCAACATTTATCAAATACTCCTCAATTTTATTCAATACATTTAACCCTCTAATAGTGATCCGGGTATTCATTAGCTTCAATAGTGTCGAACAAATTAAATGAAAAATTTTCGAATAAAAAGTTTTTATTAAATAAAAAACTATTAAAAAACTATTGAATGATGTGATCAGAGATGGCATCAAATCATTGAGAGAACTGGAAAAACAAGTTTTGGATAACGAGATGTACAGTGAAGTGAAACTACAGACAAGTCGAGCAATGGTTTGCATTGCATTCGTATAGCAATCGAAGCACAAAAACATTTCAATCAAATGCAACGAAAATATAATTTAAAATTGAGTTTATATTT
Organism: Quadroppia sp. Gr-Ori-00064; assembly: GCA_034700825.1. Classification (NCBI taxonomy): domain Eukaryota; kingdom Metazoa; phylum Arthropoda; class Arachnida; order Sarcoptiformes; family Quadroppiidae; genus Quadroppia; species Quadroppia sp. Gr-Ori-00064. Next base: position 8,773 of record JAQIXR010001367.1, read on the forward strand.
AATGGCGTTTTCATTATTTATGTTATTTTAATGTAAAAAATATATATATTTTTAAACAATTTTCTACAAATCTATACATATATTGAAATATATGAACCACAAGTTGTATAATCGGAAACAATTTATTTTGTCAAAACATATCAAATGTATTGAAAATGGATTTGAATTTTGAAAATCAGTTTTGATTTTGTGTTAAAATTAATATTTTTTTTGAATGCCTTTTAAGGACTTATTATAAGGAAAATCACTTCAATTGAAAGTCAGTTCAAATGATTATATCTTTTATATGTTTATCACTTTTTGTGACAATTGTTTTGCCTTTTTTGCAGACTTCTTGTGTCCACAAAAAGATAATGCAATGAATTTGAAGACTATTATCAAAATTGACGCAAATCTCACCTGAGTTTAGGGGCTTTTGCTCTCAAAGCTATCAAAAGGTATTTCAATATTAATTTTTGTCAATTTCTTGTTTTGACCCCTTTTTTGATGAACCCATTAATTGAAACCATTATCGATGTCTTGACAGCTCTTTCGCTATGCAAAGACTGAGACCTAACTATGCGGCCAATGAGAGCACAACCACTTGTCGGGCGATCTTCGACTATGAGGCCAGTGGTGAAGACGAGCTGTCACTCAAGAGGGGGGATAGAGTGGAAGTGCTCTCAATGGACACAACAATCTCTGGAGACGACGGTATGTCTGTCTGTGTTGTGTATAACCAATTGATACTAACTGTTTGTGATGTCTGTCCACCGATGGAAAGGTTGGTGGACGGGGAAGATTGGCCACAGAGTTGGTATATTTCCGAGCAATTTTGTCATCCCTGAGAGATGTCCAACGAATTCAGTTCTGCCACAAATAATCGCAATCACTTTCGCCGAACTGACACTCGAAGACGTGATAGGAATCGGAGGGTTCGGTAAAGTTTATAAAGGCATTTGGAAGGGCAGGGAAGTGGCGGTTAAGGCTGCGCGACAGGACCTCAATGAAGACATCAGTGATGTGTTGGCGAGTGTGAAACAAGAGGCCAAACTGTTCTGGCTCTTAGACCACAAGAATATCGTTCAGTTGAAAGGGGTTTGTTTAGAAGAGCCCAACCTATGTCTTGTAATGGAATACCTGAGGGGCGGGTCATTGAGTCGAGTGCTGTCCGGCCAACACATACCTCCCGCAGTCATCTGTGATTGGGCGCAACAGATCGCCGATGGCATGAACTATCTCCACAATAGAGCTCCCATTTCTCTCATACATCGAGACCTTAAGTCTAGCAATGGTTTGCATTTCAATCGAAACTTAATCTCAAATTAATTTCCATTTGATTTCAGTTCTTCTCAACGAACCAATTGATGACAACAATTGGTATCGAAAGACACTTAAAATAACAGATTTTGGTTTAGCGCGAGAACTGAGCCAAACCACCCGTATGTCTCAGGCGGGGACATATGCCTGGATGGCACCCGAAGTCATCAAGTCGTCCACCTTCTCAAAAGCCAGTGACGTCTGGAGGTATTCATCCATTTGTTGATTGAATTCATTCATCAATTGATTCAATGGTTTAGTTATGGAGTTGTCGTTTGGGAAATACTGACGGGAGAGACGCCTTACAAAGGTATCGACGCTCTGGCGGTTGCGTATGGCGTCGCTATGAACAAACTCATTCTCCCGATCCCGACCTCCTGTCCCCTCGGATTCAAGACTTTGCTCGAAAGTGAGTCTAAATTTGTGTTACGATATTTGTGGTCATAATTGATGGTTAACTTTCATCCAAAGGGTGTTGGGATCAGTCATCACACGACAGGCCAGACTTCGAGACCATTCTTCTGAATCTAATAGATATCGCAAACTCTGATTTCGGTGAAACAAATATCGAATCATTTCATACAATGAGAAACGATTGGAAGCAAGAGATCAATGAAATTCTCGAAGAGTTAAAGACTAAAGAAAAGGAATTGCGATCTCGAGAGGAAGAGCTCACAAAGGCTGTACTTAAGCAACAGGTTAAGGAGGAAGTGCTCAAGCAAAGGGAACGGGAGTTGGCTGAGCGGGAACTGGATCTGTTGGGTCGAGAGCTGAATGTGATAATTCAATCACAACAACCACAACCTGTGAAAAGAAGGGGAAAGTTTCGCAAAAAGAAATTATTGAAAGCAATGCTAAAACACGGATCAACTCATGAAATAAGTGCTCCGAAGAACTTTCGGCACAACATTACAGTCACTTCTAGTCCAGAAAGTCTTTCACCAACGCCTACGAATCCTTCGGTGACGCGACTCCGGGCTTACGCTCTGCCCAACACATGTATGTCTTGTTTTGATATTGATTTTGAATATTAAAAATGTCTTCATTCCTGAAAAGGGGGTCCGAGTAGTAGACACCAGAGGGAACGCAAACGTATGAATCAAGTGTGGAAAAGTGCACCCAATTTGGAGAAAGGCAAAGGCATTCCATATCAGAATCTGAGCACCTTTTATCACTACAACACACTCGACGACACCCGTATGTTCTGACACAAGCGAATCGTTGTCACAGATAATGATGTCTTGTCTTTGCAGCCGAAGAGTGTGACAGCGGTTTGCAGTCGAATGAGGCGTCTTCTGGTTCTTCATGTGTTGAACAGCGAAATAAGAGGAAGTTCTTCTCAAGCATTGATTCCGCGATCGGCAAAATAGGGGCAATGATTGCAAACATAGCGCTTGGAACTGACATTCGATCCGTTCAGAAACAAATGGCTCGAAAGCCATCCGAAGACAAAGTGGACGACGAATCAGTCGATGAATTGGATTACTTTAGTTGTGGTTTCGAGAACATGAATGCGACCTACCATGGTCAGACGAAATATTCTGCCCGACCCGCCATAAGCAACGACTTCAAAACTGGTCAAATCCCGTCCCGACGGAAGTCTTCGTCAACCAGTTGTGAAAGTGATTACAATATTCAGAGCAAAGAAGGATTGAGTGAAGAGTTGGCGAATAGAGGACTCAAACCATCCGATTCTCGTGAGAATATGGCCAATGTTGGACATCATCACAGATACCATCGAAGGAGTTCTTCCAATAGTTCAAACATAAACCCCTCGTTCAGACCCGACGACGAAGACGTTCTCAAAGGTCGGGCAACGGTTGAGAGGCCGACAACTCTCGACTTGAATGGTTGCTATAGAAAGCCGTACACTGTTTGGCAAAACACATCCACTTCTCCCATACATTCCTCACCCGATTCTGCATTGAATAGTCCGAGCAGTCCATCGACAACACCTCAACGTACGGTGCGATTCAATTTCGCCAATGTCTCCAGAGCTCCAAACCCTTCACTTAACTCAGCCTATCGTACAAACGCGAGAACCACTCTGATGGACGCCCCCGCCCACGGCCAACAGCTCGACGCCACTATACCCCTGACTGCCATTTTGAGAAATAGAAAACCAAATCGAAATCCAGTAAAACATGAATTATATGAAGAATTCGGTAATTATTTATGAAATACATTTCAAACACAATTTAGTCTAAAAACTCAATTAAAGAAGAATTTTATTTAAGAAAAAGTTTTATTATCTTATAATCCGAGGAACGACTGAATAATTGCACTCATTTTTGGTTTAATTTCACTATTTCTTGATTTTTGTGCCATTTTTGTCATTTTTCTCACTTTTTATTCAAAATGTTTAAAGTAATGAAAAAAATATTTAAAATAATATAATAATAATTGAATTCATTTATTATATAAGCTTCTTTTAGAAGTCTTGGAACAGTTTTTTCAAATTTTTGTTTTGTAATTATTCAAAAACTATTCAAGATAATCTAATTCTGTAAACGGTGTTTAAAATAACCACTTTCTGTGTGTTAAATGACATAAGAATGACCATGTTTATATATCTATTAACAATAGATTTTGTTACAAACGCGAAGGTCATATTCACAGCAAAAACTATAAGATACGTATAATTTTTTTATAACTGTTCCTGACAGAGGACATATCGATCTTTCATTTAAGGCATAGATCATCAAAATCGACCGAGGGGTTTTGGAATAAATCAATTTTGAATATCGAAAAAATAGCATTAAATCAATGAATTTTCAACTTTTATCAAATATTTTTGAAAAAATATTTTTTACCAAAATTTCAAAAAATAACATTTAATACAAAAGTTGAAAATTCATTGATTTTATGCCATTTTCACGATATTAAAAATTGATTTATTCCAAAACCCCTCGGTCGATTTTGATGATCTATGCCTTAAATGAAAGATCGATATGTCCTCTGTCAGGAACAGTTATAAA
>JAQIXR010001368.1:0-13039 GCA_034700825.1 Quadroppia sp. Gr-Ori-00064
GGCTGTCTGAAGGGGGAGGGGTGGGGGACTAGAGGGTGCGGGAGAGACGGCGTGGGAGGCGAGGGGTCGGATGTGGCGCGAGATTGCGGGCAATGGACGCAAAGAAGACATTCATTACTGAAATCAATGAAAAGTATTGATTGAAAGACAAATGAAATGAATATTGAATTCAATGCAAACTCTCTTTTCATTCACTGAAAGCTCTTTTCGTTTCGCTTTCAATGTTTTCTTTCGTTCAGTGTTTGCATTGAAGAGCAAATATTTGCCCATCGATTGCGAGGGGCGTCGCTGTGGTTGTGGTTGAGGCCGGTGTGGGGGTCGGGGGGTGTGTGAAGGGGGAGTGAAGGGCTTTCTCTGAATACCTGATATAAGAAGAAGAAGAGAAGCAAAAGACGGATCCGTTTCGTCCCACGACTCGAGCTGTGGACGACTCGGAGGCTGAAGACTAAGTGAAGACGAAGTGAGAGCAGAGAGAGAGAGGAGAGGAGAGAGAGGGCGCGCGTGCGCAGAGCAAGCGGAGTGAGTGAGAATGGGTGGCGCCGTCTGTTGACGGCATTGAGTGACTGACAGCGTGTTGTCTAATGACCCAAATCTTTATTATCAGATCAGATAAGGAATAACTGCTTTTCGGTGTTTGGGATAGTCGTGGAAGTGATCCAAATACCAGTAGTGGTTGAAGAGGCCAACGATGACCTGATTGGCCACAACGAAGGAGCACACTAACCACCAGGTGCTCGACTGGCCAGAGAGCACGAGAGAGAGGGAAAGGTATATAAGAATTTCGGCGAAATAATGCGGACATGAGATGAGTTCGAACCAATGGCCACGTGGTATGGAATGGCCATAAGTGACGACTCGTCCTATGGTTAGAGACAGTGTTAGACAAAGACAATGAGAAATGAGTCAAACCTTTGCTGTCTTTCCTGAGTTTGGCTAAAATCACATGACTTTTGAATTGAACGACAGAAGAGTAGCCGAAGAGAAGACATCCGAAGACGTGATTTGTGGTGAAGAATGAGAGCAGAGGTCGATGTGGCCGCTGATTGAAGCCGTCGGCGTCTGCGAGAAGACTGAGACCAACGCCGAAATAGAAAGTGAATCCACAGATATAGTGGACTAAAGACATCTTTCCGTCCGAATAGATGGAGAGTTGAGTGCATTCGTAGAGACGACGCGAGACTTGGATCTGAAGCAAAAGCATTGCAGTGATGATGGACTCGGGGGGGACTGTCGGGGGTGGGGGAGAGAGAGAGTGAGTGAGAGTGACGTCAGAGACAGAGACAGAGATCACATGACATGAGAGACAGACCTGAGGCCCGACGTTGGGCTCCGACGAAGGCGTCGAGAAGTCGTTGAAGAAGTGGCGGAACAGTAGAGGAGAGAACGTATACTCGAAGAACAGCACCGAAGAGGAGAACGTAGAAGAAGAAGGCGAAGACGTAAAAGTGAAAGAACCACCTGTTTTTAAGGGGTATTATTAGCACAATATAGAGAACTGATTGAGAAATGAATTACTTCTTTGGGATTTGGATCTGAAAAGAGGAGTCTTTGGTGTCTTTGATGTCGTTCTCTATCGTTGTCTTTCCGTATCTGAAGACCCGTTGAATGGCTTTTGGAACAAATGACGAACAATAGAGAGTCAGAAGACCGAGGAGTGAGACGGAGGCTGAGAATGAGAGCCATTCGGCCCATAGAAGGCTCGGGAAATGGACAGAACAGGACATAGTAGTAGTGGTTGTCTATTATAGTGACGAACGTGTGGTTGAAAATAGCATAACATTAACACACATTTCAAATAACGCAAACAAAACGCCAAACGAAGGCGAATGTGAAGTCATTAAACCCGACGCGCGTGCGCTCTAAGACTCTCTCTCTCATCGAGTCTTAGAACTGGTTTTAAAGGCAAAGAGTTTTTTTTTGAGCGATATTTGTGTCAAAAATAATTTATTCAATGAATACACGATTTATATATACATTCAGATGAAGACCGCCTGTTGTGTGGATGAGGGCTGGCATGAGGGGGGAAGCCAGTCCTGGGCAGTGCCGGGGGATGATGTCGAGGGGGAGGAGAGCCACGTGTTGGGGGAGTCGGGACTCGGCGTCAGATAAGAGTCTGGCGGGTGTGGGGGCGCCACCGTCGACGACATTGTCGGGCAATGGGAGGCGTTGTTTTGTGACCAAACGCCACCCCCAATACCGGGCAGTAGGCGTGGTTTGTAGAGTAGAGAGTCTTCGTAAGTAGGCGGGGGTCGCGAAGGGGGGCTCACAAGCGGTGGACTCAATTCGTACGTGTGTGAGACGGGAGGCGCGTGAGAGGCCATTGAGACGGAAAGGGTGTTCCGAGGGGGTGGCAGTGGGGGCAGAGAACCCGTATTCCTTTGGGCTGTCTTTCGACGCAATGATGTCGTCGTCAGCTGTTGTTGTCTTCCGTGAGTAGTGTTGGGAGAGATGGGATTAGTTGAGTGAGAGGCCGTCAGAGGCGCCACAAACTCGTCGAGAAGGGCAACAATGTCTGTATGCATGCGAGCGAGCGCTACATCACGTGGCAGTTGGTCCATGTGGTCAGTGATGTCACGATTGCTGTGATGTTCGAGAAGTAGTTTCGCGCACTGAAACGCCCCCTCGCGGGCGGCCAAAAACAGTGGCGTCTCTTCTTTGGCGTTTTGGGCGTCTCTGTTGGCGCCGTTGTGAAGGAGGACACGAACGCCGTCGCAGTTGTTCACTGACGCCGCCCAATGCAAAGCAGTCTTTCCGCAGTCGTCGCTGGCGTTGAGATCGCATTCAGACATAACCAACTGATCCAACATTCCTTCGTTGGCCAGAAGTGCGGCCAATATTAGTGGCGTTCTTCCGTCAACTGTTCGCGCGTTCAGATTAGTCGCGCGATTACGCAAAAGGATCTCAAAGACTCCGCGAGCGTCGGAAGCGATGGCCGTATGAAGAGGTGTCCGTCCGGTCGCGTCCAACGCATTCGGATCCGCACCGCCATCTAGTAGGCGTTTGGCGGCGTCCGCGCGTGCATAACGTGCCGCCAAATGCAACGACGTCTCCATAGTTCGGTCACACGTGAGCGAGACGTTGGCGCCGGACATCAAGAGGTCGTGAACTGCATTGTTGTCACTCAAACACGTGTCCGGGTTGTCAACAGTGACCACGTGATGGGGAAAGGCTGCGGCGACCATAAGCGGTGTCATCCCATTGGGCCCGAGGGCGTCAATGGTGGGCGTGTTTAGGGGCGGAGTCATGGCTTCGGGCATTGGCTTATAGGCGTCGTAGTGGGCGTAACTCCACGTGCGACACTCCATCGGCTCCTCATAGATGGCACTCTTGTCGTCGATTAAGTCGTCTCTACTCTTGAAATGTCTCATCTCTTGTCCGTCCGGACGACCAGTTCTGGACGACATATTGGCTCCCGTTGTCCGCCTTCGTGTCCGTCCGTAGTCTCCGGAGGCGGCGCTGGCACTGGCGTTGTTGTGATGTCTGTCACCCCCACGACCACCCCCTCCGCTATGACTCATGTTTGCGGTGAAGAAGCCCTCGGGAAACCACGTGATCCCTTTGGCCACTTTCTTGCGATTGGTTGTGACGAGAACGCCCACCAGAGCCCCGCCCACCAACACAATCACAACGGCCACCGCCACATATGTGAGACCGTGGGGTGAATCGGGCGGTCCTTCCAAACCCTTGTCGTCCGAAGAGTCGATTTGTGTTATACGAAATCCCGAATTAGAGAGCGATTCAAAACGAGGCGAATCTCGCGCTTTGGCTGCGGAGAGAAAGGACGCGATATCTCGAGAGCTGTCGAAACAGTGTTGACCACAGCGTCTGTTGTCTACGGAGAGCACGAGTTGTGAAGCGAGCGATCCGTTCGCGCGAATTGACCTCAAGTGCACTACGGCCCCAATAACGGTGGACAACGCCCTCAACAGCGCCTTCAGTGTCTGTCGCGACTCTTCCGTGGATTGTGTCAATTGAGCGAAGGGGGCGTCGACTTGAAGGATGAGATCTCCCCTCAGATCGAGTTCTACCCCCTCTTCGCAGTCCAATCCATCCCAAGCACACTCTCTATTGTTGCACCCGCTGTCGCAATGGCCGTTCGCATAGTTTGCTTCACAGTATTTGTCGTATAATTCATTGCAGTTTTGGTCCTTTTGTTGATTACAATCGAATCCATCGAAAAGACATTCTTTAGAATTGCATTCTTCGTCACATTTACCGTCGGAGAAGTGGTCAGAGCAGTGACGAGCGCGTGGACAGCGTTTCCACGGGTCAGGACGTCCTCTAAATTCCAATTCTGTTTCGCAGTAAAAGCCAGTAAAGGGTTGTAAACACAAACACCGGAAAGCGTTCACCGAATCCAAACACGTGCCACCATTTAGACACGTGACACGCGCACAGTCATCGACGTTGAGCTCACAATAACGGCCAGAGAAGCCTAAAGACAATAGGGATTAGAAGACAATCTCAAACACAAAACACTCGAATCACTCATACCTTGAGTGCATAGACATTGAAAGCCGGCGTTTTGGTCAATACAACGCGCGTTGTTTTGACACGGATTTGACGCGCATTCGTCGACTTCTCGTTCACAACGTCTTCCTTGAAATCCTTTCACACAATGACACAGAAATGAGTTTATGTCGTCTTCACACGTGCCGCCATTGAAGCACGGACTGGACGCGCATTCGTCGACGTCGGACAGACATCGGGGGCCATAATAGCCTCGAGAACACAAACACTTGAAGCCATTGGGTTTGTCAATACAAGAGCCGCCGTTTATGCAGGGATTGGACAGACATTCGTCGATATCTACCTCACAGTGAGAGCCAGCGAAGCCTTGAGTGGAGTGAAGGGAATGAGTGGTCAGTACTGTAAGCACAGGTCAATGCACTTACCGTTCGGACACTTGCAGTGATAGCCGTGAATGAGGTCAAGACAAGTTCCGCCGTTAAGACATGGATCCAATTGACAGTCATTGACATTAGTTTCGCACAAAAGTCCACTAAAGCCTATGAGAGAGAGGACTATAATATACAGTATAGGACAGCAGAGATGAGGACAAACCTTGTGGACATATGCACTGATAGGTGGCGCGACCGTCGACACACTTTGCGTTATTATGACATGGATTTGACAGACATTCGTCGACTTCTTTCTCACAGCGAAAACCAGTGAATCCTTTCGGACAATGACATAGAAATGCGTTCATATCGTCTTCGCACGTGCCTCCGTTGTGGCACGGGTTGGACGCGCACTCGTCCACATCCGAGAGACATCGGGCGCCGAAGTAGCCCCTGGGACAGGTGCATTTGAAGGCGTTGGGTTTGTCGGTGCACGTGCCACCGTTGGCGCACGGGTTGGACGCGCAGTCATCGACGTCTGTCTCACAGACAGAGCCCGAGAATCCTATGAATGAATGAGAGGTTGAAAGGTTGAATGACCTCTGACTGAGAGAGAGAGAGAGAGGACTGACCGGAAGGGCATTGACATTGAAATTTGCCGATAAGGTCGTGACAAGTGGCGCCATTGCGGCACGGATTAGACCAACACTCGTTGACATTGTACTGACAGTCGTGTCCAGTCGTACCCAAAGGACAGTCACATGAGTATCCGTTCACGTGATCACGACATGTGCCGCCGAACTGACAGGGAGTGGACAGACATTCGTTGAGTTGTGTCTGACAGAGAAGTCCAGTAAAGCCCGGATCGCAGACACACGTGAATGCGTTGACGCCATCCAGACATTGGCCCCTGTGACAGGGGGACGACTCACAGTCGTTGACATTGAATTCGCACGTGTGTCCAGTGAAGCCTTGGGGGCACTGACAGGTGTAGGAGCCGCCGTAGTCATCCCGACAGGTGGCGCCATTGAGACACGGATTCCGTTGACAGTCATCGCTATTGTGTTCACAACGCGTTCCGTCAAAGCCTTGAGAACAGAGACAACGAAAACCATTGATGAGATCAGTGCAGAGGGCGTTGTTATGACACGGATTGGACGCACACTCGTCGACATCGGTCTCGCAGTGGACACCGGAGTAGCCTTTGGTTCGGGAGAGCAATGAGTGTGAGAACTGGAGAACAGGTTTTTGTGTGTGAGAAGAGTCTCACGATTTTGGAGTCAATTCTCTGGAGAACAGTGTGTTGTGTGTGTTGTGAGAGGGCATTGAGACGCGCTCAGGCAGGTTATCGTGTGCTCTACAGTGTGTGTGCTTATAGTGCACGCATAGCATAGGAGGACATATAGGCGCTGGCAGATTGAGGACAGAGAGAAAGAGAGCAAAGTATAGGACAACAGATGAGACGACAGAACAACAGATGTGTTGTCTCTGAGGACACAGTATTTGTTGCATAAGAACTGTAATAATGAATACAAAAAATGAGTCAATACATACCAGGCATACAAACGCAACGATAGGATCCTCTTTCGTCTAAACACGTGCCGTCATTAAGACAAGGACTGGAATCGCATTCATTGATGTTTACTTCACAACGAGGACCCGCGAAACCCAGAGCGCAGTCACATCGGAAGGAGCCGGGAGTGTTGACACATGTGCCCCCGTGTTCACAGGGGGAGCCACTCTCTCTGCACTCATCGACATCTTGAGTGCAGTCGACGCCTTTGAACCCTATGGGACACGAACACAGATATGTGCCGTCGATAGGACTCGTGTCACATATGGCGCCCGCTATAGAGTAGTGGACGAAGAAGTGGTCAAAAGAAAGACACAAATAATAGACAATAAGACAAACCGTGACAGGGATTGGAAGCGCATGCGTCGTCGAGATGGCAGAGAAGACCCGTCTTTCCCGCCGGACATTGACAGTAGAAAGAGCCCACGCGGTCGTGACACGTGGCGCCGTTGAAACACGCGGCGGACGCGCAGTCGTCGATATTGTCGGAACACGTGACTCCTGTCCATCCGTTGACGCAAATACAAGAGAAAGAGCCCAAAGAGTTGACACAAGTGGCGCCATTGTGACAGACATGCGGCCGAATGGCGCACTCGTCGACATCACGTGAACAGTAGGGGCCGGTGTATGGGGGAGGGCATTGACACGTGTATGTGTTGAGTCCGTCCAAACACGTGCCGCCATTTTGGCAGAGATTTCCTCCGCAGTCGTCGACATTGTGTTGACAATTAGTGCCCGAATACCCCACTGGACACTGACATGAATAGCTGAGAGTCTGATAATGTGGGACACAATGGCCGCCATTGAGACACTGATCCCTATATTCACAGGGAATATAACGGTCTTTGCATTCACTTCCAGTATAACCGCGATTACAGTTACAGCGAAATGAACCCAAAGTATTGATACAAATCCCGTTTCCATGACATTGATTGGGATTTTCAAGACATTCGTCGACGTCTTCAGTGCATTGACTGCCAGTGAAACCACGCGCGCACTCACACGTGTACGTGTTGTCGTCGTGCGATTGACATTGTCCGCCATTTTTACACGCATTCGCAACACAATTGTCTTTGTGGTCACAGAGAGCACCCGTCCATCCCTGTGCACATTCACACGTGTAGTCATTGAGTGTGCCATTGAGTAGACATTGGCCGCCATTAGCGCAAGGCTTTCGGTCACAAACTGATGGCAACTGTTGTTCACAAAGACTGGCAGCGAATCCGAGAGGACATAAACACTTGAATTGTGGCCACAATTGAACTGAATTTGAGTTCTGAACTGAAGTCAGATTTGGAACACATTTTCCGCCATTAAGACAACGATTGGAACCAAAACAAGGACTCGGATGTTGACAGTGAGTGCCCACCCATTGGGGGCCACATCTGGAGGGGGAGGGGGTGTCAGGTGGACATGGATTGGGTGGATATGGAGTCAAAGACTTACCGACAAAACCACTTTTGGCCGTTTGTTGTCACACATTCGCCGCCGTTTTGACACCTGTTTTGGCCACAAAGGGGTCCCGAAGACAGAGTGTGGTCTAAAAGGGGGTGAAAACAGTGACACAATGAGTGTGTGAGTGGACAGAGAGGGGAAGGAAATGGGTTTAAGACAAGAAAAAATACTTACTTTTTGACAATTGGAACGACTTTTGGCCCAAAAGCACACAAAGAGAGCATATAATGAGATATGAATGCATTGTCTGAACACTTGTTGCTGTCGTTGAATGTCTTTATCATAGGATTTGTTGCGATTGTGACCACAAAGCCATCGAAGGCCACAAATGGTCGCGAATTCGATTCAAATCCAAAACAATTAAATCAAACTAAAAGTCATTAAAAGTCAAATCGAATGCGAATTCGAATCAAAACTGAAAACAAAAAAGCGTTAAAACCACTGACAAAGCAGTCGAGAGAAGAGCACAACAACTGTGAGAAAAACTTTGAGCCAATAAGGAGTGTGGGATCGGAGGGAGGGATGGACTGAATGCCAACAGCCCTGTGAGAGACGTCTCGCTCTCAACAATTGAAAACATCTGTCGTTTAAAAAAGGCTTTTATTTTACAAAAATATTTCAAATTTCCCACAAAAGCAAATGATTGGTCGAGTCTTCGCGTCCGCTGTCCACACATCGCACACCCGACCCCTGGCCCGACCCAACGCCACCCCCGTACTGACGATAGAGTTCGACGCCATCGCCGCCACTGATGACCACTGTGCGGAGGGGCCCCCCGTCGGGGCCGACGGTCTGTATGCGCGTGAGGAACCGCACGTGTCCGGTGTGTCCGTTTGGCACTACTCAATAGATGGCGCTGTCATTGAATGAGTGGTCACTCATTGGTCACTCACCGATCTCAAGGTCGAGGTCTTCGGCGTCCAGAACACAGACAATGCCGGCGGAAGTGCCGATCCAGACGTTGGTCTATAGAGGAAGTAGTGGTCAATAGAATGAGTGGTCAATAGAGTGGACACAAGACTCACCTCTTGAGCCAAAAGAGACGATATCTTAAGACATGCGCTCTTATGTTGACGAATAATATCCTCGCAGTGAATGAGAGCTGGGATTAGGATTAGGATTAAAAACATTGAAATCTATAATAATCTAAACCTCTTTGGAGTGAGGACTGAATGGAAACGGAGGTCACGCGCGTCAACGCGTCCGCAGAGCACGTGAAGAGATGAATGGAAAGTGAGTTATGAGTGGAGACAAAGACACGAGAGATGGCGTCGACGGAAACCATTTGAGTGATGAAGTCGTCGTCCGCTGTCGTCGTCGTCGTCGTCGTGTCGTCCACAACAGAGATGTCGTTGAGTGACGTGAGAGTGACGTCACGGACAGTGATGACCATTGAGTGACCGGAAGTCCACAACTGTTGGCCGTAGAGAACGGGACAAAAGCGGAAACAGTCAATGTCTTCGCGAATCGTTGGAGTGGTATTCCAGGCGCCCGTCGTTTCTGAGAGAGAGAGTTAGTTATGAAGTTTGTGACCAATTGGTAACCAATGACAACCTCTTTGAAAGACAGCAACGCTTTGGTTCGCGAGACTCACGAAAACCCGTTCCGCGAAGTATCTGAAGAGAGCAAAGCAGTGGTCAGTCAGTGGTCACTCAAGCGAGTGGTCAGTACTCACGTGATGGCCTCGACCTTTGCGCTGAGCGTGACCTTGACTTTGTTCTTTTTGATCCTAAAGAGAGAGAGTCATTGGTTGTTGTCATTCATTGTCATCCGTTGTCATAGCAATGGTTACCGAATGGCATCAAAACACGAATAGATGTGAACAGAACTGTCTTCGGTTCCGAACCACATCGTTGGCCAACACAGACGGTCCGGAGAGACGGCCGACGAAGAGATGTCAGTGCAGTCACTGTCGGACGAGTGGTCAGTGTCGAGTGCGTGCGCGGGAGTGGCCACGAGTCGGGCTTTCGGAACACAAGTCATACAAATTATACGCGAATTACAGACTCCGTTGCAAGAGATGACCACTGGTTCTAATGGCGCGCCGGTCGACGTCTTCAGCGATAAAACACTTATTTGTCCAACAAATCCGTCGGAATTGCAAATCCAGACCTCATTTGTGCCAATAGTAGGCGAAGCGCACGTGAACTGAAGGCCTGCACGTGTTTTCCTTATGGGCACAGTTGACAGGAAGAGGAGTCGAGCGCTGGGCCTTTGGCGGTGATTCTTGAGTTCAGAGAGCGTTTGTGCGAACTTTTGTCGTCTCTCTTGTGATAGAAATGTCATTACAATAGACGTCGTCGAACTGGTCGTCGCTGTCGTTCCCGTGTCGTTGTGTGTCGTCGTCGATGTCGTCGGCGCCGCACTCACCACTAGTTCCAAATTCTTCTCTTGATTTCTCATTTCAGACATTCTTTTGTTGATATTGGCGTTGAGTTCTGCGAACACGGCTTCCAAGAAGTGACGCGAATGAGAGGAAAGTCGTGTCAAAAGCGATGATTCCATTGTTTGCAATACATTTAAGTCCTTTTCCAATGCGTCCAAAGTCTCGTGACTGCTATGACTGCCGTCCACTCCGTCGTCACGCGCGACGTCAAACACGTCCAGAAGAAAGTAATTCAAAACTTTGTATTTGTTTTCCTCAAATTTCTGCCCCCTTTTCTTCCCCTTAATCGAAACGATGAGTAAAAGCGTTGAAAACAATAACAAAATTCGTTCGCGTTTTCGAATGACGACAAACGCCATGTCGTGAAGTGTCGTTCCCGTCAACAGAGACGTCGGCAGTCCGTCGACCAAAGCCTCCAATTGGCCGACAGTCAGACACTGCGGACTCACGTCCAGTAGTGGTGACACTGACTGCGCGTTCGCTTCGTTTTGCACGCGATTTATACGCGCGACCAACGCGTGGATTGTCGTCAGACCAGTGGTCAGTAGAGGGAAGTCCACGTGCTCTCCGCACGTGTTCTTCAACAGCTGTTTGAGGAGTAGTTCGAAGCGCGGAATCCTCTGAATGACAGCAATCATCAGTTCGTCCAATGAGAGCTTCGAACGGTGGTCACGTGACGCCTCCACGAGGAAGCGCTGGAACATTGGTTTATCACGTGTCAACTGTTTGATCAATTGCTTCGCTTCGAACCAGTTGTCGACGAACGACAGATAGGCGTCAACGCACGACCTGTCGCCAAATACAGAGAACATGTCGCCAATTGTCGTCTCCGTTGGCGACCAGTCGGCGATTCGGTGGCGCAGGTCCTCCAAGAACTTCGAATGAATGGCCAAAATGTCGGGAATCTTACCAAAGATGGTCTCAACGAAGAGTGAGTCAATGACGAGGAGTTCTGTCAACGGTTTCGCGTATTTCTCCAACAAATCCCTTAACTGTTCACAAAAGCTCTTCTCTGTGTCGTAGAGTTCGCCCACAATATGGGTTCGAGTGTCCAAATGGCGTCCAATAGCGGCTGTGATCGACGACGACGACGGCGTCGTCTCTTTCGTCGTCTGTATGTCTACTCCTGTCGTCGTTGTCGTCGACGTCGACGTCCCCGTCGTCTCACGTGCGCTCGCGTCCAACTCTTGGCGCTGTTTGTGTGTCTCGCGCAACAACTCCTGAATGAACAACAAATTGGGTTTCGTTTCGGAACTGCTTTTCATCATTGACTCCAAGAGTTCGCCGTAAGGACCTGTTTGTGGACAGACAGACAGACAGATAGAGACAGTGAACGACAGCTGACGACATACCTCTCAACTTCTTCTTCGGATACTTCTGTCGGTTTGCCATCAATTGAAAGCCATTGTCTCTGTTCTGCGACGACGACGGCGACGACGACAACAGAAGACTCGTGACATCACAGGAATGGCGGTTCTGGGAGACGGAGGTTGTCGTGAGTTGAGTGGAAGACAACACCAGCGACAGACCACTCCTGTCTGCCGTCGTCTGACGTCGACTGTCGTCGCTCTCGTTGTCGTTGTTGTCGTCGAACGAGTGATAGGTTCGTGTCATTCGTGGCCGTCTTCGAAGTCTCGGCAACGTTGCCGTCGCGTCGTCTTCGACGTCGTTGTTGACGACGGGCACCGACTGGAGAGATGTCGAGCGCTGTGACAGAGAGAGTGATGGCAGACAGTGAGCGACAGAAGACGACGAGTGATTGAGTCTTACCTTCAGATTAGATGACATCAGAAGTTGTGTCAAAGCCTTCAAACGATGATAAGAAGAGCGACGGGCGGACTGTCGCCTCTGGGAACAGCTCTTTGAGTACTTCTTGGGCTCAATGGAGCGAATGGTTTGTCGCAGTTGTTGTCGCCTCTGGTCGTCGTCGTCTATAGGGCTGTCGTCGTCGTCGCTCTGCGGCCTCTCATTGGACATAACTTGCAATAACTGTTCGCACGAGAGAAGAGTTTCGCAGATTTGTTGCCATTCGTGACCAAAATGGCGGAAACGACTCAAATCCAAGACATGATTCACAACGCAATCGTTGCAGTCGTTTGTCGTTCGCATGACTTATGACTCAAACTATAAATACTTTTTTGGCAAACGTTCAAAACATTGCGCACTCTCTCCGACCACTGCCCGCGCGGCCACTCCTGGGCCCCAATGCCGCCAACGCTTTCTAGCAGCCGTCAGTGGGCGCGGGCCGGGGGGCACCGCGGGCACCGGGAGGAGGGCACGAGAGGGCTCGTCGTCGTCGTCGTCATCTGTCGTCGTTCACACATTTGAGTGTCTGTCAAAAGTGAACGCATGCGCACAACAGCCATACGCGCAGTGCGATCGACGCGCGCGCGAACCCAACTCGCGATGAGAGAGACGATCGATCGGACAGAGCGTCGACACCACTATAGCTGTCGTCAGCCATCGCTCTATCGGTCGTCTGTCGTCGTCGCCCGTCGTCTCTGTGCCGTCAATTCGGGTTTCGATCCGATTAACGAACTTTTATTTGTCCGAAGAGTTCGTTGTCGTTGAAACCTGAATGGATAGCCTCTGGACTACCCTTTCTCTGACCTCTGACCTCAACTCCAGAGACACACTCTTTGGGCTCAAAACACTGTTTAATATCTCTTTCAATACATTCTTTCGTTCATTCATTTCGTTAACGAAAGTCTTCTCATTCTTGGGATGTCCTGAAAGACAACCAAAGGTCAGTTATTTGTCGAACACACGCCCCCACCCACCCCA